>VDFB02114207.1:0-10466 GCA_007258455.2 Sequoia sempervirens
TCTCAAAACCCGGTCCAGCAACTGCCGCTCTATGATGTGCATATAGGACACTGTCCGTCCCACTAAATACTGTGTCTGTCAACAATATGGCAAATGCTCGCCCTTATCTAACCACACCTCGCAGTCTAGGTATGGTCTCCATGTAAACTCCTGCATCAGGTCTATAGCATGTCTATAGTAGCCTGTGTCTCCAATGTGGTGCTGAGTGGTGGCTCCCGCATACCGAAAGGCGTAGGGCGCTCCCCGAGCTAGGTCTACTGTCACCGGTGGTCTAAAGATAGCAATATGCTCCCACACCCATACCATCAGGAGCATGGTGCCGCAGCTCATCGACTGTGCCTCTCTATAGGCAATGTCATGAAGGTGGAAGTATAGCATCCCCAGCACACACGAACCCCAAGCATATACAACTCGGCGCTCTAGCATGCCCACTAGCATCTCACCCCATCCCACAGGAAATCCATGACCTCGGCGGTCAGGCAGTACAATACCACCTATCAGTGTCACCACTAGACAGTCTAACTGTCTATACCTCTGGGCCAACACCCGCCATCTGATCTCATAGTCGTCCACCCCTAGCTGTCTAACGTCAGCGTGGGGGTAGTATCTGCACATCTCGGCTATACCCCTCTGGGTATCATAGACTACCCGTGTCCCTCTAATAGGCAGTCTCAGAATCTTATACACGTCCTCCAAAGTCACTGTAGCCTCTCCAGTCGGAAGATGGAACGACGATGTCTCCGAGTGCCACCGCTCGCAAAGTGCTGTTAGTAAACCCCGATTTTCCCTAATCTGGGGCATATCGGTCACGTGCAACAAACCCAAATGCCATAAAGTCCGTCGCTCGGCCGGCCGTAGGCTATCTCTGAATCGAAATGTCGTGGGTCTCGACTCACGTGTGTAGATAGGGTCAAGAACAACCTGCAACACCATGCCTCATGTCAGCCTGAATCATCTACCCTAGTGGAAAATGAATGTTTTGACATAAAATGCAAATGTGTCCTTATTTTGCAAATGCGTCATTTTTTAAACACATGCGTCGCTTTTATACAGATGCGGTCCACAAATTACAAGTGCGTCATTATTAATCAAATGCGGTTAATTATTATCAAATGTGTGCTAAAATCAACATTTGCGTTGCATAATCTCAAATGCGTATCAAAAGAAGCAAATGCGGCTACAAATATGCATATGCGTTTCAAATAATCACATGCGTATCAAAATAAACAAATGCGTATCATAAAACTCACATGCGTAGCTAAATTTCAAATGCGTATCACAATAAACACATGCGGTTATTTTTCTAAACTAGCCTAAATGGTTGGCGTTAAAATGCAAATGCGGCTTTTCGCAAGCAGATACGTCGTTCGCGCATACAGATGCGGTGCAAAATGAAATGTGACGCATAATAAAAAATGCAATAAATGTCTAAAAACTCACGCAAATAGAAAAATTTTCAAAAGACAAGTTTTAGGTCCATACCGGGGGGTTCGCGCCAGCTGGTCTTTGGAACGTCCTGATCCTGTAGGCACGATGATGGGTGGCTGGAACTGGAGACATCCTCGCTGAAAGTCAGAGCAAACTTTTCAAATCTCTAAGCTGGGTGGGTGCAAATGAATAGTTTTTCACCCCAATTCCAATATATACCTAGACTTAGGTGGAATTTCCTTCCTTCTGGCCGTGTAAACTTCCATTTTCTATCATCCCGTACCCGTCCCTCCCGTTTCCGAACCCAATTCCGTCAACTGCATTGCATTTCTACCTATCTATTGGACTAATCGGGCGCATTTCCAAATTTTTCTGAACATTTCAAAAAAAATTCAATTTTCCCGAGGGGGCATACCTTCACCTGTTCTAATCCGGAGCTTGACTGGGGCATATTTTCATTGATTTTCTTTGACACAACGCCTAAATGACATTGTATCAAAGAGGGGCAAATGTAGACACCGAAATCTGGTTATTAGCCTGCGACTTCTATATTCTTCATAATTCTTATTCTTCATGGTCATGATTAAATAATGTCAATTATTTAATTATTCATCTTAACATTAATTTATCTATTAATTAAATAATCTCAATTATTTAATTAATTCACTTTTCTTTATTCTATCTGATTAATTAGGCGCTTACTTGTTATTTAATTATCTTACTAATTAACCTTGTTCTTACGGTCAGAATTAAATAAATCATTATTTGAATTTTATTCTTTATCATATTTTCAGCTGTAATTAAATAGAGATTCATTATTTGTTGTTATTCATTTAAGATCCCTTTAGTCCTTAATTAAATAAATATTATTTATTTAATTATTCTTCAAATATCGAGTCTTGAATTAAATGAATTATTTAATTCATTAATTCTATTTTAACACATTCTTCTATATTTTAGATAATTATGTGAGTTATCTAAATATTCACTTTTACTCAACTCGACATCTATTTTAATCGTTCAGTTAACTATTGATTTAATGTCTGAGTGGCGTCTTTGAGTAATCTCTTCTTCAAATCATGCAATCGTCCACTTCTAACTCAATTGCGTGTACATGCGGATTAATTAAATATTCTTATTTAATTAATTAAGTGTTGTGCATGCATTGAACAAGAGTTGCTTTAATCAATCTTCATCTTTGTCGTACAAAGATAATTTTCCTATTTTGAATATTTGGGCGAAGATTAAATGGAGTTAATTAATCTTAATTCTTCTAATTGAATCACTTTCGTGTCCAATTCTATAGGTTAATAAGATGCGTGAACAATCTCTCAATCTCCTGACGTCAGGTTAATCTTTAATCTTAACATTCGTTGCTCAATAATCAATTTTCTATAAATTGATTTGTCATTCTTCATTCCAATTTCTCTCTCTCAAATCTCTCGAATTTGTAACTTTGAGAGCACTTTGTCTTGAATCTTCGATATTTCCTATTAATCTTTATCAATATTATACTTGCAATTTAACTTGAAAAACTGAGGGCAATTATACCCATACAAGGAAATGGAGAAGGGCAATCAAGATAATTCATGGAAATACATTTGAAAATTGGTGAGATTGTTCTAGTTTTAATTACGTTTTTACTTTCCCATGTTCTTTGTTGCTTAATGTATGAATTTGCATTTTAGATTTTAGTATTGTACGCGTGTGTGCTTCTAATCTTGATTCTGGTGTGTCTATTGTGCAAAGCTCTTATTTGGCATTACACAACCTAGAAGAGTAGTTTGACTACTCAACTCCACCAATGTGAGCCTATGCTTACAATCTTTCTACCCGACGTGTCTGATGTAGGAGCATCCCGAGCGAACAAGCTCTTTGCATCACCCAAAAAAAACTCAGTTTGGTTTCCTTCTATTTGGTCAGATTTTAGTTTCATGCTGCATTTTAGAGTTTGATTTCATCTTTCAAAGTCCAACTCAAATGTAATGTTTGTGGTTGATTTAACGGAGTTTGATTGATATTATTGTCATCAATTGACAAAATATTGTGTTATGATTTTAATTCTGATTTGACATTTTAATGTTACCATCAGAATACTGAAGGATCAAAAAATGTAGTTACGTTTAGTACATTTTTATGAGCACCCGAAGATGAAGAGTCCTAATAAGGGGAGAATAGAGATTTCAAAGAAGCTAAGGGGTCGTCAGCTATGAGGAAAGCAGCCAACACTAGGAAAAAGACCATTTTAAAGTTTTAAAAACTAAATGAAACAAATACAAAGATCAGCTATGAAAGAGAAGTTGGAGGGGCACCATGTCAAAAGGAAAATCTAAGAAGACAAAAAAAAATGAATATGCAAGAAAGAGATGGTTGCGGACTTGGGAAAGAAAGGGGGGGAATTTTTTATTAAAAGAGAAATTGGTGTCGAAATAAGAGAGATCAATTATATGTTAAATTGCAAATTTAAAAGAGAAGCTATGTGGAAAAGGAATCTTGGAGTATGGAAGGGGATACACCAAAGTTGAGACATTTTAAAAACTTAAAATTTAAAAAATGTAAAAGATGGCAGATTGGGGATTGCATGGGGAAGAGGGAAGTCATGGGTTAAGAAGAGGATTTGCACATCCTCTGATTGAGGATAATGAAGGATGCAGAGGGGGGTGTGCCATGTCATGTGGCATTCTAAAATTAAATTGCAATAAAAATAATGCAGAGTATAGAAGAAGAGGTTGTGACTAAAATAAGAGGATAAAAAAGTAACATTTGAAATGAATACAAAGAAATATTGATAAGAGCTGGCAGCAAGAGGTAAAAATTAGTTGATTAGATTGCAGGTTGAGTGAAGAGTCTAGGTAAGAGAGGCTACAATAAGGAAAGTCTCGAACAAAAGAGGGAATACAAAATATTAATTTGAAAGGCCGATTGGGAGGGGAGATAAAGTTTGCAAATTTTGATAATGAGGAGGATCTATGCCATACAATATGGAATAACAAGACTAGCATGTACAAATGAATACATATTAAATGAAGGAGGTTGATCTAAATGATTCAAAGTGAGGGTGTGTAGAGGAACAATAAAGTGAAGAGAATAGATTTGAACTAAGAATTGTAATTGCATGTAAAATTTCAATTGGAGGAATAAAATAATTTGTGCCCATGAAGATTTGTGTAAATTTGAGTCACATTCAATTGACAAATAGAATTTTTAATTGAGTGAGTGTTGGTAGTGAAATTTTAAATTGAATGGTCTATTTACAATCATGATTTTGTAGTTAAGTTTGTTTATGAAATGAGGGGGAGTGGTTTTTGTAAGTGTGGAATAAGTAAATAAGTAAAACAACTAAAAACACTTCTTAATGAAACATTATATCAAGATTTAATAGCAATTAACTAATTTAAAGTATAGAAAACTTGAAAGGGTCTCATTGTTTCCTATCTCCAAAGATTTATTAAATCATAGAGGGCTCTCAGATTTGGTAAGCACTATGACTGTTAAAATGCCAATCTAGAGAATGGAGTGATGCTAAATGAAATGATCTACTTCCATATGGTGATTTCTAAATGATATTGATGATACTGTAATCTATGTTGACATGAAACCTGATGGATGGAAGCTACAGTAAAACTATGATGTAGTCATGATATTGATTCTATAGATGCTATGATTGCTATGATGCTAAGATGCTATTTCTATGATTTCTTGATTGCTTGATTGCTATTCCTATAGAGTAAGTTTGCACAAAATATTAGAGATTCCTCGGATCCTTTTCCTATGAAGAAAGGTTGTATACAGATTTACTTTGAGCACATTGTGACAAGGCAAAGACAAACAAAGGCTTGGACTTCTAATTTGGGAGAATTGAATGGTGAGAGATGGAGAACTCACGAATATGTCATGATGGCAACAACCCTAAATGGACTGAGGAGACTCCCACCAGCCCATGAAACGCAAATGGTCTGATATCTGTTCTGCAGTGAAGCAATGTATATAAAACCTTTGCCTTACTAATACATCTGTCTCACCAAAGAGCCCAGCAAATTGTCAATGTCTAGAAGGACATGCAATGTCACCAACATCTAGTTCCATCCCATAACAAATGCCAAACTATTGAAGTTGTATATTTAATTAAAATTGAAGAATAGGAGAATGAACTATAAATAAATATTTCTATTTATTTAATAGTAGAGGAAATCAAGGTAATTAATCAAATAAATCGTATTTAATTAATTTAGATTATCTTGATCATTTTTAGGTGTATACAGTTTTCTTTTGTGGCAAGTCAATGTAATAACTCTTATTTTCCTATAGTAAAGAGACCTATAGAGTCTACACCTTCACCATTGAAACCAATAGAAAATAGAGTGTTGCATCCACTTTTTATGGTTAATATTTTGAACTACCTAACTGTGATCATGATTTTGAGACTAAGAAACTAGTTGAGAAGATAATGTTATGCCACCAAAGGATGGGCCACATAGGTGGGAAAGGTCTAAACTCTGTACAAAAATAAAATACTCGCAATGGAATTAAATTGTTACAATCTTAAAATTTAATTACTATGAGAATTGTGTATATGTAGAAACACACTTAGTTTTACTTTAATTTTAAAAAATCTTTTGGGGTGTTGGACTTAATCTATTCTAATGTGTTTGGTCCTATTATTTTTCCTTTTATTTCTAAAATTGTATATTACATATCTTTTATTGATGACTATATTAGAAATGCATCCGTATGTCTTTAGAATTAAATTTGAAGTCTTCAATTATTTTAAAGAGTTTAAGGCTCTTGTAGAAAATTAGACTAGTAATAAGATTAATATTTTGAGAAAATTGGTAATGATGGCCAATTTTGTTCAACAAATTTTATAAGGATTATAAGATAAAGGTAAATGAAGAAAATCCATACACCCCTTAAAGAATGGAGTTGCAAGAAAAATGAATAGGATATTGATAGAGAGGACTAGGAGTATGCCTAGTGGATTTGACATTAAAAAAATTGGGTAGAAGTAATTTTTATGAATTTTTACCTAGTTAATAGGTAGATCCTAAATTATCTCTTGTTGGGAAGATACTTATGAAGGTTTGGCAATGGAAAAAGTATCCCTCTACTTTTCCTTGCATGTTTGGGCCCTCCTTGTTAAATTCAACATAATGTTGTCTTGATTTAGTGTTTTAATGTGTTTAACACATTCACATTGGGTCTTGGGCCCTTGTGAGCTAAATGGACTTAATTGTACCTTATGTAAGGTGTTGTAAAGTGTTGTACCACATTTTCACACTAATCTATGGTTTTTATAATTAATTGGGCTTATTTATGCCTTAATTGGCCTTATTTTGCATCCACAATCCTTAACTAATGCATCTTTCTAAGGATAATCCCGACATAAACCAACATCCAATCATAATTCATGTCTTTCTAGGTTATGTGACCTAGATTAAAAGTGATCTGGGACTCATTCACCACCTTGGGTGTATGATTCCCACCTAGGTTTCAAGGCCCTAATCCTGATTTCACATGAATCTAAGCATTTTTGAAAAATATGTCCCATACTTAAGCCTAATGGGACTCATATGCCACTTATAGTGTATGAGCCTTGTGTGGCCCAACATTAAATTTAATTAAAAAATTTGGTGGGATTTTATCCTCCTATATTTGAAGTCAGCTTGTAGTGTTCTAATTTCAAGAAATTTGGCATAAACAAGTATGAATACAACATTATTTCACTCATTTTCACCTAAGCATTCATGAGATCACCTAGAAACTTGAGTATTCATGCATTCTAGAAAATTTGAGTTCACAAGATCATTCAAGTGATTACAAGAGAATTCAAGAGTCTTCAAGAGTTGATTATCAAGTGTTTTGGGGCATTATTCAAGTACCAAGCATCATGTCAAAGTCATTATTCATCATGTTTTTTTTGAGCTAACAATTGTGATGTAAGATTTTATGATTCAAGCTAGCCTTCAATTCAAGATCTATCATATTCAAGCAAGATTCAAGATCTACATCCATTGGATCCACTTCATACATGTTTGTAGCACTTTATTGCTAGGGTTTGGTGAGTTGCAACATTGCATTTTATTCATTCATCATTCCTTTATCTCATTTAATTTCATTGCAAGGTTTGATTACCAAAACGGGGTTCAACCAAGGAAAGCCCATTTCCACTAATCAAACAACATTTTTCCCTCTCTTTAGTGTATGATTTGCAGATCTAGATTGAAGACCTTCTAAGGAGAAAGATCAAAAAGAAGTTGTTGAAGTTGTAGTCATTCAAGTTGTTACCTTACTTACAAGATCATTGAAGAACATCTATAGAGAAGAAACATCACATTCAAATCTAGAAACCAAGTGGAGAATATAGAGTAGGGATTGAAGAGCATATTCAAGTCTTGATTTTCAAAAAAATAAAGACTGGACTGATATGCCACTTTTGGTGTATGAGTCCCAGTACTGTCAAATTTGTAGATTTCAGGAGTTCCAAACATATCTCTGCTAGATTTTTGTTCCTGCAATATGGGACTAAATCACCTAGACTGGCATATGAGTCCCAAAAGGCCTTAATTTCAGTGTTTCCAACATTTCAAGTCTTCATCTAGACCTCTACAGATTTCTAGGTGCACACCTCTGATCTCTTATCTTCATGTTCTAATTTACATGCATTCTTAGGTCATTTAGTGAAGTTTTGCATTGCACTAGGTTTAAAAATTAGGTCTTGAATTTCGTTAGTCTTTACAAGCCCTAGCTTGGTGGAAAACCCCTCTTTAGTTTCTAATTAGACCATAGGACACCCTATTGCAAGATCTCTTTCCCTTTTACATCTTTGGATTGATATCTCTAGGTTTCCTTGAGTGAAACTTGAGTGAAATAGGAGAAGCCCTATATCTTCAAGGATAGAAACCCTCTCTTCCCCCTATTTTTGTTGTTTCATTTTGGTGAACTTGCATTTAGAACATCTTAATTCTGATTTGGAGTGCATCATCATCCTAGATCTTGCTTTCATTAACTTGGCATTAGGGTTTATATTAGTTAATTTGCATCTAGGGTCTCAAAATCTTGCATTAGTGAAAGTGCATATAGGTTACATTTTTGGCATCTTGCATCATTGAAAATCATCTAAAATTTGCATTTGCATTTATTCTATAGATCATCCAAACTAAAAAGCATAAAAATCACTAAAAAAAAAATTTAAATTATGAAAAAAACCCTCATTGGGACTCATACGCCCCTCTAGGAAATTTAGTCCCAATGTAGATTTTAAACTACATTTCCTAGAATTCAAAACTATGTTTTAGAGGCCCTATTTGCTATTGATAACTTTTTGTTTAATTTTACAGAGTTTTTGTTTCATTGCATTTAGCTTAATTTCATTTGAATTTCATTTACATCCATCTTGCATTTAGTATCCTTTGTATGAGTTTTTCTACTTGGAGTCATATTGCTAATACTATAGTGAGACAAACTTCGAGACTCATGTCATCTCATGATAGTACAATCGTTGTGGATCTTGGGTTATCTAGCTCTTTCACTACTAGTGTTGACACTAGTCCACAAGGTATGGACCATACCCTTAACAACTCCTTTCCTTCAAGTAGTGTGACAAGTGTTGAAACAATGGTTGCTAGTATTCTGCAAGAAAACATAATCCAAATCCATGAAGACCTAGCAAACTTACAAAATCAAATAAGTACTGAGCACATTCCAACTATTGTTATCCCTACCGTAGATAACATTCATCACATGCTTGAAAGTGAAGACGGAGTTGACCTTGTGCATAATATAGTTCAGATCTTTGGAAACATCTTACCTCAACCACTAGTTGTGATTTACCGCCGAATAATGTCACAAGCCAAGAAGGAATTCAAATTCTTCCTCCCACAAAAATTGCCTCTATTCCCACCTATACCAACCCTCAAGTTACAACAACAATGCAACCAACTAGTAATGTGATTTCTTCCTTGAGTTTTTCCGCTAACTTCCCTAGTACTTTTGTGGCATCTCACGTCATATCTCCTACCACCTTACCACCCATAATAATTCCATTAACTTGTCCCTCGAACAAATACACACCTCCACCTTATTCACCTCCATCTCAAAATGTAAACAATGACCCTCTCATAAACCAATTTTTTCAAAGGGTTTCATCCCTTCAAAAGCAAGTTTCCACTATCAACCAAAATCAAAATGGCCTACCTACATAGTATGTCAAAAGCAGTCCCTTATCCTTGGAGATATTGCAAACGTTGATGCCACAAGGTATAGAGGTTCCTAGATTCGATAAATATGGAGGGAAAGGAGATCCTTCTAACCATGTTTCCACTTATACCACCTTATGTAGTGACTTTATTCTTGAGGATAAGTTCTTGGCTAAACTTTTCCCTAGATCTTTGAAGGATACTGCCATAGAATGGTTTTCTTTGTTACCAAAAAACTCAATGCATTCATTCAATGAACTTGTTGAGTCATTTATCAACCATTTTCAAGTGCATATGACTCCTAAAATGACCTTGGCCGATTTGATGAGATGTAAGAAAAAATCAGAGGAAAACATTATCAACTTTATTTCACACTATATCAATCACTTTATTCCCAAATCGATGTAAAGGTTCCTAACCCCCACCTTCAAAATATGTTAAAAGATAATTTGCAAAGATACAAGATAAGCTTACCATGATGAAGTTCCCCTCTTTCATGAACTTATGTACTACCCTTCATCATTATCAAAACTCGGTTAATAGTTGTGATGCAAAATACGACTCTAGCTGAACTAAGAAGTCCAAGTCTACAAATCAAAACAATTATCAACCTTTTAGAAAATAGAATAAAGGTTTCGTTCAACTAAATCCCCCTCAACAAACAACTCAACATGTTGATACCCAAGTAGCTATTTTTAAAGCAACAATACCCTTTAACTATGGGGAATCTAAAAGGCAATTCACATCCTTGCTCGATACCCTTCATAACATAATGTCACAACTCTTAGAACAAAAAATGATTACCTTGCCTCCCACTAAAACTCCTAATCCTAATAAACCTTT
>VDFB02114208.1:0-98874 GCA_007258455.2 Sequoia sempervirens
AAAAGATAATCCATAGTCTATCTTATTATTTATGCATATTTTCTAGGACCACCTATGCCCAAAACACAAAATAGTTTTTGTAAATACACCAATTAGATCTTATAAAATGCATTACTTATATCAAATTATATGGTGAATTAAATATAATTAATGATTACTTTTTCTTTTAGTATGAAAGAGGTTAAATTCCAATATATGTTCTAGTGGGCTTGATTGAGTGACAAGGTGGAGTGATTGTTGTAATGAAGAACTTGCTAGGAAAGCTAACCAAGTTAAAATGTACACCTATACATACATCATTGTGGTAATATAGACCTATGTCATAAAACACAATTGAATCCTATTAATTCCAAAGTATTTTAGCAAAGAAGAGATAGAGGAATTTCCAACATGAGGCATAATTCAATCATAATATAATAAAACCATTAATCCATAGTTCTATGTATAAATGGACTGTTGTAGAGGAAAAGATACACATTTAACTTGCAAGGCATAACTCAACAATATGAAAACATATAGTAGAATATTGTACATTATTCTCAGGATTTTTTCTTATTTGTGAGAAATGAAAACCTTCCATGCTAATTTTCTCTAAAACACACAAATATAGGGGGCAGTGTAATATCCCACCCTTTCCTAAATTTTTCCATAGCTAGTGATATGATAATATCCCAACAACTCTATGACTTTTAAAATTGAATGTTATGGACTATATTAAAATTATTTTGTGGACTAATAAACTAAAGAATATTCTTGATATTTAATTACACGTCTCTTGAGAAAAATAATGATTTAATATCTTATGAGTATTAAATTAGATTATGAGTATAATTTAAAGAATTATAGTCATGATTTTGTAATTGTCATGTAATAGACATAAATATCATTCCTTTTGTTGGTAAAACTACATATTTAGATTAATATTATGAAGGTTAAATTTAAATGGTTTATCTAGCACTCAAATAATCATTCTAGACTAATATTTGATTTAAAATTTCTTTTACAATGATTATTGATTATATTTAATAAAAAATACTTGATATTCCCACCAAGTTATTAAGGTGCAAATCAACTATTGACATGGACTAAACTATTGCAAACAAGGTAAATATATATAGTAGGAGTATCAACTAATGGTGAGGCACTTTAAGTCTAATCAAACATACAATATACCAAATAATATTAATGAATTAGTGGAGAAAATAAATAAATATTCAAACCTCATGAACACTAGAATTATAATATGGAGAAACCCTTTCAAAAAATCCCACTACTAAAGAGATATGAAACTTTTATTAATATTCATAACAAGATTATAACAATCCAATCCACTCAATCTTCTTTAGTCTAATGTTTTGGCTATTTCTACATAACACTATTTAAACCTTATGTCATACATTAAATTATATATAGAGCAAGGGAAACAAGAAATGATCAATTAATTTATGTAATGAGTGGAAAAAAATCATGGTCCACAAGAAAAGAACCCATGCCCCACTATGCATTGGAACATGTACACAAAATATAAACGAACTAATGATATAGGACCTTAAATCCCATAACCTTGATAGTAACCACTCCCAATACTAGTGCTTTATGATGAAGATGTCAACTACAATAAGTCTCATCTATTATGAAAAGATGCTCCACTCTTCCCAATGTAACTCCTAGTACAATAATCATCACGATCTCCTTATTTAATTTTATTATAATAATATCTTGAGCCCATTGCTTACCTTTTCATTTTTTCTCACATATCACACTATAAAATTTTGGAGCTCATTTTCACTTTGCGAGAGTCTCTCGAGGGTTTTAATGGTGTCCAAATTGATATTTTTTAGCTTAATGCATCAAGCTCATTAATATTTTTAATTTTAAGAAAATATTAAAATCAAAGCTCTAGACTGTAATTTATGCCTTTTAGAAAGAATTTAGAAAAAAACATTAAAGATAAGATTTTAAGTGAATGGAACACTAATCCCAACTTACACCAACCAAGTACAAATGGGTATTTAGCTTCATGGAGATTCATTCATGGTTGGTGATGGTGCATGAGTAGGCTAATAGAGGAAGAAAGACCATATGTTCATTAAGAAGAAATTGGGAGAAAAAATAAGCTAAGTTTAAATTTGTAATGATAAGAGGATCTTGATTGAATTATATATATATATATAGTTCATATGAGAACCAAGGATAACATACTAGAGTAAATAAGCTTCGATAATAAAGGAATCTTGTAAGTATGGGGAAGAAAAATATATCAAACTAAATGCACTACCAAAAGATAGATCAATTGGGATTTTTTTATAGGAAAGTGTGATATTTAATTGAAATCCTAATGTATTAATGTTGTATCTTCAACAATCTTGGAATGAGTACTTGGATGCCTATGTTGTCAAAAGATATTATTATTTTACTATTAATTCTCCTCATGTTGAAATTTCCATGAACTAGTTAGGATGCAAATCTCCACCACTAAGCTACCCACCCACTTTATGACAAGTCAATTTACGATTTAGGTATGCTAATTTTTTTGACACCTTTTTCACATTGTGAGATATTACCAAATAATTATAATGGTCATTTGGTTTTGTGTGGATCATGAACCATGTAAGGGTGTGTTTATTGATCTTACTCACCAATAAAATGTATGCATTGAATAATTTTTGTTTTATCATCATTTTATCAACAAGCATATGCATATTTGAAGGTTTATTTAAAATTGACTAATGATATGTTGATTGAAACTATAGGATACATTATTTTACCTTAATTTTTTGGTCTAAAAGATGAGGGAAGTTCTTATTCTATGTCATATTCTTTCTTCTTTAGATGTATCTCATATTTTATTTGGGTATCCATGGATAAAGCAATATCAAGCAACATCATCTATGTCATGCCATCAAGGTATCAAATATTTTTGAACACTAGTAAAGAGGTTACAATTGCAAGAGATCCGTATATGCCTTTATTTTAGATTAAGTCATTTAACCTTAAATAATTATAAGAACATACATAAGGATCCTCTATATAAGTGCAAGGATTGTTTGCCTAATTTGTAAAATTTTCAAAAGGAATAACAATGGTGGGAAAATCAAGACAAGATGCAACAATTTATAATTCCTAAAGGGTTTACAATTATTAGAGCCAAAGTAGGTTATATGTAGGTTTTATATTATAAAATGATTCAAGAATCTATAAGGCCAAAAGAACAATAAGCATTGCAAACTTTAGTTTAGAAGCATAAGGGATTGGATATTTTCATTCCTAAACATGGTTTTCATAAAAAAAATTACTCATGTAGCAAACACACTATAGAATTCACAAGAAAGGGTTTTTAGCTTCATTTGTTATATGGAGATATTTTATTGTAATGTACGTAATCAATGATATGATTCTTGATTTTATAAGATTTAATATTATAACACCTTAACAAATCAAGCTATGACTTTCATGTTCACTCCTACATGTAGGAAATTTTTTTTCATCTACAAGTCTAACCCTAAATTTGTAGTTTTAAAATTATTTTGTGACCTTGACCCACACTTCTAGTCTTTAGGAATTTATTTATCTCCATTTTTTAGACTATGTTGAGCCATTATAATGGTTTTTTGCACTAACTTTGGAGAAACTCATTTTTCCTTACTCAAACCCTTGGATTATGCAAAATGGGGAAGCAAAATACTATATTGAAAATGCTTTAAAAACTTTCAAACAAATGCAATTTGAATTCAACAAATTTTAAAAAAATTGCATATAGGGTTTCAAAAATAAACAAATACATGCATTTTTAACTAAAAAAAATGGAATTTTAAATACCTCGTGCTCAATAGTGGTCGATATGCGAATTGGAATGATGAAGTTTGAAGAGAGGACCTGAAATTTGCTTTCGCCGGTGAGAGAATTTTGTTGGGTCACCGTTCGGATTATGTTCGCCGCACACAGGGAGACAGTGACTGACTGGTAAAGTTCACAATAAAAATGTGAAAGTGAAAGCATTTTTTTTTGCTTTAGTCATATTCAAGGGGTTCGGTCGAACCCAGGTTCGGCCGAACCCACTTAAATATTGTTTTTTATTAGGGGTGGTGACTGGTTCGACCGAACCCATTTGATATGAAGAATGGGAAAAATTCAAAATTTCCTTCCTCTTCAAAAGTGTAAACCACTTATGTGGCTTCAGCCTCCGTGATTCTTCTTTGTATAATCTTATTGAGCAGTGGTGGTTGGATGGTGCCCCGACCTATGGCTCAGCTATGTACTCTTTTGTTAAGAAGTTGCAAAGTGTCAAATATCATCTTAAGCACTGGAATTGGCTTTGTTTTGGAAATTTTCAAGCCAAGAAAAGGGAAGCACAGGAGCGTCTTGTTGTTGTTACTCGCCAGATTAGGGATTTGGGATTTTTAGAGGCTCTTGGGCATGCTGAGTCCCAGGCTCTTAAAGTGGTGGAGTGGGAACTTCGTGAGGAGATATTCTGGAAACAAAAGGCTCAGGTTGACTGGCTTCGAGAGGGTGATAGGAATACTTCCTTCTTCCATCATTCTGTGCAGGCCCGTCGAAATAAGTGTTATATTTCTTCTCTTGTTAATTCAGATGGCTTAGTTTTATCCTCACAACAGGCTTTATCTAGAGAAGCTCGCCAATTCTACTCCTCTCTGTTTACTGAGGATTCTCCTCCTTCTGATGTTGAGGATAATATGATTCTTTCTTGTATTCCTTCTTTGGTCTCTAATGAGTTGAATGCTTCTCTTATGCGCCCGATTACTTTGTCTGAAGTGGAGGAGGTTGTTTTTGGGATGAATAAGGGGAAAGCTCCTGGCCCTGATGGGTTCCCTATTGAATTTTTCCAAGAGTTTTGGGAAATTGTGAAGTTGGATCTAGTGGAGGTTGTCCGGGAATCTTTTCATAACAAGCAGATGCTTCGGCCCTTGAATGCTACTTTTCTTGTCCTCATTCCTAAGAAGGAGGGTGCTGATAGGTTTGATTTCTTCCAACCTATTGCACTCTGTAATATGGTGTATAAGATTATTACGAAGCTGATTGTAGAGCGACTTAAATCTTGCTTTCCTGTTGTTATCTCAGAGGAACAAGGAGGTTTTGTGGCTGGTCATCAGATTCTGGATGGGGTGGTGATCGCCTCGGAGGTCATTCATTCCATGGCAATCTCTAAGGAAAGATCTATGTTCATCAAGCTGGATATGGCTAAAGCTTATGATAGAGTTAAATGGAGTTTCCTTCAGAAGATTTTGTTGGCCTTTGGGTTTTTTTTTGACTGGGTCAGTTGGACTATGAGTTGTGTGACCTCCTCTTCCTTCTCAGTTATTGTGAATGGGGAACCTTCTGAGCTTTTTAGTGCTTCCAGGGGTCTTCGTCAGGGGGATCCACTTTCTCCCTATCTCTTTATTCTTATGGTTGAAGGGCTTGGGCGCTTTCTTAAATCTCGGGTCTCTTAGGGTGGGATTCATGGTTGGTAGTGGGGGATGGGTCTGCCTACTCTTTCTCACCTCCAATTTGTGGATGACACCTCTCTTATGGGGCTAGCTCATCTTCGTGAAGCTGATTCCTTTAGGAAAGCTTTGGACATCTACCTTGCTGCTTCGGGTCAGAAAGTTAATGAGCAAAAGTCTTCTATTTTTTTCTTTAATACTCCTTTGGCCATCCAGAGGAGGATTGCTGCTATTTTGAGGTTTCAAATTGGATATCTCCCCTTTGTCTATCTGGGGATTCCTCTTTCCGTTGGGCGTCAACCTAGATCTTCTTGGCAGATGTTGCTTGATAAGTTGAGGAAGAAGATAACACATTAGACTCATTGGTGGTTGTCTACTACTGCTAGAGTTACCCTCCTTCAGTCTGTTATCCAGGCCCTTCCCATCTACAAGTTTTTTGTCCATTTGGCCCCTATGTATTTCCTTCGGGAATTTGATGCTCTCTCTCGACAATTCCTTTGGAGTGGTAACCTGATGACTTCTAAGTGGAGCCTTGTTAAATGGTATTCTGTGTGTAGACCAAAGTAGGAGGGTGGTCTCAATTTACGCTCTTCTATTTTGAATGGGCAAGTTCTTGCGGCAAAGCTTTACTGGCGCTGGTGTACTAATCAACACCAGTTGTGGGCCCGTGTTCTTAACTATAAGTATCTTCATGGTGTTGCTTCTTATGAGGTTCCTCGCTATCCTCTGGAGGGGAGTGGTTCTATGATTTGGTCTACTCTGAAAGTGGGAGCTCAGTTGATTAAGCAGGCACTTTTTTGGATATGTCACTCGGGATCTCAGGCTCTTTTTTGGTGGGATTCTTGGGATGGTCACCCACCTATTCTTTCTGCTTTTCCTCATCTTCAATCCCTCTGTGATGTTTTTACTGCTGCTGGTTGGGACACCATTGAGCATTACAAGATTGCTGAGCATGGTGGATTTGTTATCTCTTTTCACTGGAAGCACCCTTCTGAGTGGCCTCTTGGGGGCTCTGAGGGGGATAGGCGGGAGCTTGCTCAACTTTTGGTTTCCCGAGCTTGTAATTCATTGAGGGGACCTGATATTTTAGCTTGGGATGGCTCTAATAAGTTTGGGAAGTACTTTGTGTCTTCTAGCTATAAGCATTTGGGTCGACAGTTGTTTGGGGCTATTGAGGTCCCTTGGTGGAAGTATGTTTGGTATAAGTTGTCCTAGCCCAAGTGTAATTTCTTCATGTGGTTGGTGGCTCAAAACTGGTGTCTTACTTGGGATAATTTATGCAAGCGGGGTTTCCAGGGTCCCTCTTGTTGTGTGTTGTGTCGTGAGACTGAGGAGTGTGCTTCTCATCTCTTCTTCCAATGTTCCTATGCTCGGGAGATTTGGCATCGTTGGTGGTGGGTGTGGAATGTGCCTTGTACGCATGTTTCCTCTTTGGCTGAGTTTGTGGATCGAGGGAGTAGGGCCCCTGTTTCTACCTCCTTTCTTCAAGCTGCTTGGGCGATTGGCCCTTCCCTCATTATTTGGAATCTTTGGTTGGAAAGGAATCAACAGATTTTTTAGGATGTACTGATGGGAGCCCCTCACCTGTGATGGAAAATTTTGCATTTTGTGGGAGAAACGATCATGGCTAAGTGTGATCTGACTATTCCGATTGCTCCTTCTAATGTTGGTTGTTTCAACCGCCTTCATCTTCCTCCTTCACATCAACAACTTATGCACAACAAGTGTAGGCATTCAACACCGAAGGTGAATAGGGAGGGAAGATGGTCTCCTCCTCCTCAAGGCACCCTAAAAATTAACACGGATGGCTCTTCTCCTGGAAACCCTGGTCATGCTGGTATTGGTGGTGTTGGTCAGGATAGTTCTGGGGATGTTCAATTCATTTTCTCTATTTATAAGGGTCTTCATACTAATAATCTTATGGAGGCTTAGACAATTTTACTGGCTGTGGAGAGTGGCAGCCAGTTGGGGTGGCACAGGATTATGTGTGAATCTGACTCCCAGGTTGTGGTGAACTTGCTGAACAGGCAGAGGTTAGATGATGTCAGTTGGCACCTGGCTTTGATTATTGAACAAATTCTCAATCTTTGTGTTTCTCTTGAGTTTGTTACTTTCACTCATATTCCTAGGGAGTGGAATGGTGTTGCTGATTGTTTGGCTAAATGGGCGTCTGATCATTTTCATGATTGGAATTTGGTTGATCGGGGTCAATTACCCCTTGATTTGTCTCAACTGTTGGGCCATTTGGTGGAGCTGGATAAGGCTTTGTAATGACTTTGCTCTGTAATTTTATTATGTTTTAATAAATTTTTACCCCTCTTTTATGTTATTTAATAATATATAATATTAACATAATAATTATTAATATCTATAATATATAATATACTTATATAATATAATTTTTTTATTAGAGGTAAAACAGGTTTTGAAGGGACCTCAAAACCCTTTAAAAAAAGAGAGTTGCTTCAAAAGATAAGCACATAGATCAACAAACAACCAATAAGCAACAAGCCATAAGCAAAACAACTACCAAAAACGGAGGAGCAAAAACAACAACTACAAATTCTTCAGAATATTAGTAGCCTCCATATCGCTTTCAATTATCTTTTGATGCACATCCATTACTTCAAAAATCTCTTTGGTGGGTACCCCAACTTTCAACTTAGTTTTATTGCGGGTTTGAGTATAGGGCCCCATTTCACTTACCTCTTTAATTAAAAAACTAGGAAAACCAGTAGTATTCCCAACAACAACCTTACCAACCGAAGCTTCCTCCATCCACTGCCTATTCCCAGTAGCGTCCTTACCACACAGAGATTCCTCCATCCATTGCCTCACCTTCTCATTGAGGATAGTCAAATCCTTCACTTCATTCCTCATAGCATATTTGGTCACTTCCACAACCTTATCTAATTTCATATTAACCTGTTCCATTTTCTCTTCCAAGGCCACAATCCTCTTTTCAAAAATTTATTTCAACTTTAACATTTCATCAACAACTATCTTTAAAGCATCAAAAAGTTGGTTAATTTGAGCCTATAGAGAGGACTCCAAAGATTCCCCAGCTTTACTCATAAACCCATGAACCTTCACATTGGTCATATTTAGTTTATAGAAATCCCATTTGAGCAGCCTAAACAGAGAGATAGTACCCTCCTTCACCAAGCCCAAAACATTAGGCAAATCCTCCTAGTTAAAATTGAACACATCCATTGCCTACGCTTCAACCTCTTGGGAGTCACTGCTCATGTTTTGACTATCAATCACCTCTTTCCCTTTATCCCCAACAACTAACATCTACATTTTGCAAAGAGAGCTCACAATTTCATCAACAACTATCCTCCCTCTATTCTGAATCTCCATCCCCTATTTAGGAATATCCATGTTATCATGCCCACCAACAATATTTAGAGGAGACTCAACACCAATTGAATCCTCTTGGATAGGGTTGCCAGTTTTCTTAGCCATCTTCTTGCTACTCCCACCCTTCAAGCCCTTTTTTCTCTTCGACCCAGACATAGGGGATGTTCCAATCTTTTCCCTAGTAGCAACTTTCTTCCCTTTCATCAGGGCAAAGGATTCACCCTTCCTAAATTTGCAGGGCTTGTCACCAACCACTGCATCACTACAAGTCTCGTACTCTGTGGAAATAGGGGAAAATTTACCTTTCTTACCACCCTTAACATGAGCAGGAGGCTCTGAGTAGACTTCCATAGAAGCCTCTGATTCCGGTTCATAATCATCATTCGCCTCCTACCCGGTCTCATACTCTAAATCCTTTTTTTTTTATTCCCCTTAGGAACCTTCTCAAGGTGATTAGGAACCACATAAGACTTGGCATAATCTGAAATGAGGAGAATTAAGCTAACATGAAGCACATGATTTTTAGGATTACGCTTGTGATCCTTAATCCCTCTTTCCAAGGATTCCAAAAAATAGAAAGGAAAAAAAAACTTTCTTCTTGTGCCTAAAGTGGTTCAGAAGGACAAATTGATAACCAAAAAGGATAGAGAAACGACCTTCTAAGTTATATACCTCATGAGTTCTTTTGCGACATCTCTCTAAAGAGCCTTGATAGAACTACAGTAGTAGCCACCACATTTAGCTCACTCTAACTTCTTTCTTTCATCATCTTTAAAGAAGATGTCCAGCCTGGCATTCAACTCCTTATCTCTATACACTTTCCTGCCCTTAGTAGATAGGCCCATGATACTAGCAATAAGGTTTTCATTAATTTCAAATTAAGTTCCACCCAGCTTCAAAACCTTGTTATGCCAACCCTTAACAAACAACTTCGTCGCCTTCGGATCATTCCCATGGAGTCTCTTAATATAGGACGTAATCCACCCAGTTGCAGTCGTTCCTACACTTTAGACTTGAATTTCAAGGTATCATAGGAAAATGGCTCAGTCCTGTTCCTTTCTCCGCCCATGATCATGGATGTAGCGAAACCCAGTAGCTTGAGAAATTTGCAAAACATGAGAAGAAGCCTCGAGAACAAAGGTAAAGAATAACACACAATCTATGTGAAAATGACAAGGTGGTAGAAGGTAATTATTATCCTTAAAGGCCGCCCCATACGAATGATTTTCAAATCATTAGAAAACCAAGCAAGATCCAAGTCGAGATCACATCAAAGGGTAATCTACCATGTGAACAGGCTCATGTGAAAATAGGTCATTATGAAACCAACGCCCTCATTAGCATTTTTGGAGATCATTATTAAGACAAGCAAGGACCTTTATAGGAAGGGGATCATCCTCATCCCAAATCCTATGTACGTTAACTCCAATGTTAGCAAAGACATCCGCTAAACCATTACCCTCTCTGAAAATATGTGATATATAAAATTCATCAAAGGAATTCGAGATATCAATCGCATCCAAAATTAGGGATTCAACAGTCCATGAGGGAGGAGTAGAATTCTTCAAGTTATTAATAACATTTAACGAATCTCCCTCTAACCAAACATGCCTGAAACCTTTAGATTAAGCAACCTTCAACCCATGATAGGCATCTGATGATATAATATAATTGTTTATATTATATAAAAATATATATATTAGTAATAACTATAAATATTTTATTTAATATATATAATATAAAATAATAAATATAAAATATATATTAAATAAGTAAACAATATAAATACATATTATATGTAATTTTTCAATGTAATACATAATAAAATAATTATAATAATTATATATGTTATTTAATAGTTATTTATTTATTTTTTGATGACCCAGGGTGTCCTCGCGACCTCCGCCCAGTGCCTCAACCTTACACTAGTTCAGGGTGAGGGTGAGTGGAGAGCGAGACTAGTCCCTGGAGCCGCGGTGCTATCAGCACCCGCCCCTAAGTGTCCATGGCCGAATAATAGTCTAGGGCCAGGAGAGTCGAACCCAAGACCTCGGGGAGCAAACCCAAGACTCAAGCCAACTCCACTAACCCGATGGGGCTTTAATAATATATATTATTAATAACTATAAAAATATAACATATTTATATATATATTATAAATAATATATTAACTATAATATATTATTAATAATATTTTATTATTATTTCAACATGTATCTTTATTTGTTTTGTATAACTAGCATATCTATCTTATTAAATAATATATATATATATATATATATATAACTTTAAGATATATCATTTTGAAGGAGTTAATTTTTTATTACTTTGTTTAACATATTTATATTACATTTGTATTATTTTAAAATTATAATATATTACGCTTCTTATTATTGAAAATATTTTTTCTATAACATTAATTATTTTTTAAAATTGTAGTAAATTAAATAATATTATAATATTATCTAAACATCAAATAATAAAAACTTAATAAAATTTCTATAATACTTATTATTATATATATTTAATAATTTTCACCCTCATTGTCCCAATAATTTATATATATATTTAATAATGTAATTATTTTTAGCATAATATTATAATATTTAGATATTATATATTTAAGATTTATATACACTATACATTATTAAATATAAATATAATTTAACTTCTTATAGATATTACTAATTAAATATGTTATAAGTTTAATATTTATCTATCTTTATTTTTTAAATATAAATTACATTTATTAAAAATGATTAAAATGTTAAATATTTACTAGAAATTTAATATTTTTCTATATTTATTTTTAAAATATATATTATATGTATTGAAAAATATGATATATTTTATATTATATATTTTTCTATGTATTATTTCTTAAATATGATGCATATTATTAAATATAAATATTATATACACACACTCCCTTTTCCTCCCACCCTATCTCTATCTCTCTACCTCTACCCCCTCTTTATTGCTTTTCTCTATCACCACCTGTATCTCTCACTCTTGCACCCTCTATATATTCCTCTACCTCTTTCTATATCACTTCCTATATCTTTATCTTTCTATCTCTCCATTTCCCCACTCTCATCGTTTCCCTCTTTCTATCTCTATTTCTCCCTCTCCCCCTCTTGCTCTCTCATTCCATTGCCCCCTCTCTATATGTTTATCTTTCTTTCTCACATCGCTTCTATATTTCCCAAGTTATATCTATCTCTATCCCTATCTCTCCCTCTCTCCTTATCACTCCCTCTTTCTATTTCTCTATACTTCTCTCTTCTCTCTCTATTTCTCCCCCCCTCTATCTCCCTCTCTATCTATTTGTAAATATATATCCCTCTCCATATTTCTCACACTCATATACACACACTCCCTCTTTCTCCTTCCCTACCTCTATATCTTTCTCTTTATCTTTTCACCTATCTATACCTCTCTATCAATTATCTCTATCACTTTCTTTCTCTCTCACTCTTGCCCCCTCTATCTCTATCTCCTTGTCTCTCCCTCCCCCTCTCTATCTATACCTCATTATGTCTACCTCTATCTCTTTCTCTCTCTCACTCCTCTCTCTATCTCTTTGTATCTATATCTCTCTACATCTATTTCTCTATCTCTATCCCTATGCATATATATCCTTTCCCTCTCCCCCCTTCATTCTCTATCTTAGTCACTCCATCTCTCCATCCATCTCTTCTACTCTATATATTTATCTTTATTTCTCACTTGATCTCTCTCTCACTCATCTCTCTACCTATTTCTATCCATATCCTTCTCTATATATATCTCCCTATCTCTTTATCTCTTTTCCTATCCCTCTCTATCTTTCTATATCACCCTCTATTTATACTCTCCCTCTCCCCCCTCTTCTTCTCTCTCCCTCTCTACATATATCTCCCTCTTCCCCATCTTCTCTCTCTCTCCTTCCTCTACCTATCTCTCTCCCTCCCCCCTCTCTCTTCCCATCTCTCCCTCTCTTGCTCCCTCCCTATTCCCCCCCCCTCTCTCTCTCTCTCTCTCTCTCTCCCTCCCTCCCTATTTTTATCTCCCTCTCCATCTCTATTTGTCTTTCTCTACTTCTCTCTATTTTTCTCTCTCCCTCCTCCCTCTCTCTATATATCCTTATATCTCGATCTTTATATCACTCCATCTCACCATATATCTCTCACTATCTCTCCCTCTTCCTCCTTATCTCTTTATCTCTTCCTCTTTATCTATCGTTCTCTATCTCCCTATCTATCTCTATCTTTTTTTCTCCCTCTATCTCTCTCTATATCTCTATCTATTTTTCTCCCTCTTCCTCTCTTGTTCTATATTCATCTCTACCTCTATCTATTTGTCTCACTCTTCCTCTCTCGCTTTGTATTCACCTCTACTTCTATATTCCTCTCTCCACCTCATTGAATCCTAACCCCAACCCTAAGCCTACTTAAAACATAACACTAACTCTAACACTAATTGAACCCTAACAATAGCCATCACCTTAACCTAACCCTCATTGAACCCTAACCCAAATGTTGAACTTAGCAATAATTATTACCACAGGTGTAACCTTAACTCTACCCTAATTCTATTTATAATCGTAATTCTAAACCTAATCCTAACCCCAATTATAACTACAACCATAACCCTAATCATAATCATAACCCTAACCCTAGTTCTACTATAATTCTGACACTAACCCTAACCTTAATTATAACCATATTCACAATCCAAATCCAAATCCTATGCATTCCTAGAGATTTACACCAAAACATGTAGTTGAAAATAAAATCTAAAACTCTTCGCCATTTGTTCTACTTAAATTAGAAATCCCTACACACTCTTTGAAGATCTAAAGATGATATGAAAATAAGCTCTCTAACTATGCACAAATTGGTTTATGTCAACTACAAACTCCCACAATGCAATCCATGCATATTAGTAATAACTATAAATATTTTATTTAATAATATATAATATATAATAATAAATATTAAATATATATTAAATAAATAAACAATATAAATACATATTATAATAAACCATATTATATGTAATTTTTAAATTTAATACATAATAAAATAATTATAAAAATTATATATGTTATTTAATATTTAATAATATATAATATTAATGTCTATAATATATAATATAAATATTAATAATATATATATATTTTTGATACGCAAGGTAGAGATTTATATTAAGTTTCATAAAATATACATAACGTCTGCATAGCAGGAGAAGCCATTCTTCTATGGTAACTAAACCTACCATCTAAACTTACTGGCCCGAGAGCATGCTATGACTGGCTCCAAAATTGTAGTCCCTTTACATAACTTCAAAAAACCATCTCCTATTATATTTTTTAAACACTAAAAATTGAAACACTGAGGCTAAGCCTCACAGGAAGCCATTTACTTCTGCAAACAAGGTGAAATCTTCCTCCCATTCCATCCCCTCCTCCATCACCAACCCCAACTTTCTTTTCAGGAATTCAATCACCATGGCCGAGATCATTTTATGCCTCATAAGCTTTGGCCCCTTGAGGTCTAGAATGAAGGGATATACTTTAACTGCCTCTTCCGTCTCCCATAGAAGTTTCAGGTCCGAGGGACGTGGGATTCCCTTGCCCATGAAGGCCACTTTCAGTGTCTTCTCTAGCCCTCCTAACAGGTCGCCTCGAAAAAGAAGCTCCATCATTTCCTTTGCCTCCACCTTCAGGACTTCCAAGTCCAGAATTACGGCTAAGAACCAAGAAGAAATGTGTGCTTTATCCCTCACAAATTCCTTTCTATCTAGGTGGTCCTTTCCTAATATCATTTTGACTGCTAACATTGTCAAGGGATCATCCTCGAGCAGGATTCTCTTCAGCCTTTGATCATTAATTTCCCTGAAAGCTATTTGTCTCTCTGTTGCCACTAAGAAGACTGGAGTGTCAACACCGAAACTTTCCAACCCCTTCGTTGAGATGGAGATGATGAATTTTGACCTGCTTGCCTTTGCCATTTGTAGCCCTTTGTTCGACAGTTTCCTGCACAAAGACAACATACAAACCAAATTTCAAAGACCATGCTGTGAAAATGCCATCATCTGTCACCTTTAAAGGCCCGTATGCAACAAAGCCGAGCCCCCGCGCACAAGTCTAAAATGATGGCTGAGCAAGGCACTCTGTTCTTACAATAAGAATTTTTTCCTATAGCCTTCGGCCTTAATTTGGCTAGCTCCTCGTGAGAATCAACTTTTGCCACTCATCCCAGTTGCTTAAACTTTCATGATGGCCGTACCCTATGTGTTGAGCTATTTATTCTTAGCTTTATGTGTCATTATCACCTTCTGACTTCGCCGAGGTTTCCTCTAATTTGGCGGACTGCTAAATTTTGATGACTTTCCTTCCTCATCCCCCCAACATCTTGGGTAATGTTTGAAGTGATGTGGCCTTGCCATTGTGCTGCCTCCTTTCGCTCCCCATCCACCACCCCATTTCCTCCCCCTTTACTTAATAATAATTTGCCTTAGCTTCCATCGATCTCATGGATGAATAAGAGAGGAAGCTTGATGAGGGGGGGTGGGGGCCCACCCTGCCACCCACAAGAAGGTTACTTTGTGTTACGTTCTTTAAAACCTGGTCCAATTACTCCCTTGTTAGATAGGGAGTCGGCTTCCTTGTTACCTTCCCTTAACACGTGATTGAACATCACTTGTTCAAAATTCCCTAGTTGTTCTAATGTGGCTTCCAAATAAACCCCTAATCTCCAATTGTGAATATGTCTTGTCCTTAGAGCATTTATGACCAGTGTTGAGTCCCCTTCGACTATCAGATTTTTAATTCCCAATTCCTTACCCAACTTCAGTCCGAGCAGGAGAGCTTGGAATTCAGCTGCATTACTTGTTCCTTCTGCTAAGGGCTGTGCTAATCTCCCTAAGATCGAGCCTATGGAAGTTCTTACTATGCATCCTGCCCCAGACGGCCCCGGATTCCCTTTGGAGGCCCCATCAAAGTTCAGTTTGATCCATCCCTGCTTAGGGGGAATCCACTAGGTCTTATTGCGTTGTTCAGTAGAAGTCGCGTTTCCTGTTCCACCCAAGGGAGGCGTTTTGATTCCAAACCATTGTTTCATGATCCAAGCATCCCATTTAGTGTAATTTATTTATTTTACTTTATCCATCAACTGTGCATTGAAAAGTTCTACAATGCTCGCTTCAATCTTGCACTGAAGCCTTGGGATCAACATCTCTTTATCTTGAAAAAGACGTCTATTTCTCTCCTTCCACACTTCCCAAATTAGAATTGAAGGGCTCATCTTCCAGAGATCCCCAAAGATGGTGTTATGAACATTACTTGGCCAAGAATTTAAGCATTCTAATAAGGTGTTGGGGAAAATGGTTGTTCAATGTAGATTTGTGCACAACCAACACCACATCTGATAAGTAAACTTACAATTTATAAGTAATTGATCCACTGTTTCCTCAGCCTCTTGACACAGTGGGCATCTAGACGGGCCATGATAGCCCATTTTGATAAACCTATCTCCAATAGGTATTCTTCCCTGTGCTGCAGCCCATGTGAAAATCCCTGCTTTTGGAAGACATACTTTATTCCAACAAAGACTTCGAGGGATCACAAGATTTTCTTCAGTTGAGGATGATAGGATATTGTATCCTATCTTGGCCAAGTATATCCCATTTGTTGCAGCATCCCAACATAAGTGATCTCTCCCTTGTCTGCCCAATATCCTTCATTTTGACAGTGCTTTCTCAAAGGCTTCAATTTCTTGGGCCCCAAGGTCTAGGCTTCTCACCAATTTCCACCTCATACACCCTTCCTCTGGATCTTCCATTTGATCTATATAATCTTTGACTTTCGAACCCCACATTTGTTTAGTCTTCTCTTTTACTCTCGGGTTGCCCTCTATTGCTGGATGACCTTCCCAAGAGTCTTCCCATAACATAGCCTCCTTTCCATCCTTCACTTCCCAAGTAAGATAGTTTGTGATAAGATCTCTGAAGTTTTTAATGAAGTTCCAAATTCGGAACCCATTTGGCAAGGATTTTGCTGCTAGGAAGCAATAAGGATCTGCTTCTAGATATTTTGCTCTGATAATCTTCACCCATTTAAGATTGGGGCAAGAATGAATAGTCCAGACTAACTTTGCCCCCATTGCCTTATTTTGGTGGAGAACATTCCTCATACCTACTCCATCTTTCTCCCTCTTCTCACAAACCTTCTGCCATTTTATAAGAGGAATTTTCTTTTGTTCTGAATTGCCTTTTCCAAAAGAAGTCCTTCATTATACGATTTAGATCTTTGCTTGTTCCTTTTGGAAGTTGTAGGCAGGACATCATATAAATGGGAAGTGCTGAAAGAATCGATTTCAACAAAGTTAACCTCCCTGCCCAGGACAACCACCTATTTTTCCATGAGGATATTCAATCCTTACACCGAGTAACTAGAGAGCTCCAGATACTGTTGCTTTTGATGCCCTTGTCCAGTGGAAGTCCCAGGTATTTGCAAGGCAATTGTCCCCTCTTAAATCCTAAGATTTGCAAAATTTGAAGTTCAATAGGACAATTTGTATTAAAGAAGAAGATCTTAGATTTAGCCTCACATACCTCCTGCCCAGAAGCCCTAAAGTAGTCTTCAAACATTTTTTTATATCTTTGTGCCTCCTTTGCTGAAGCATCACCAAACAACATTGTGTCATCTGCGAATTGCTGATGCATGATATTAGGTAGGCTGCTAGTTACTTGCAATCCTTCAATCCATCCTGACCTCCTTGCATTTTCAATCGATCTCCTTAGGGCTTTAGCCAGTATAATGAACAGAACAGGGGATAGAGGGTCCCCTTGTCTTAGACCTCTTGAGGCAGTAAAGTAACCCTCTGGAGAGCCATTGACCAACACTGAGAAGCGCAGACTCGCCACCCTCCCGAAGAGCCAATCTAACCATTCCTTTTGAAAGCCAAAGGCTTCCATTACCTTGAAGAGGAATCTCCAATTCACTCTGTCATAAGCTTTCTTGATGTCCAATTTCAATAACATTGTCGTTTTCTTCAATTTTTGAATTGAGTGTATTTCTTGAGCAATGATCACCCCATCTAGTATTGATCTTCCTAGGACAAAACTTGTTTGTTCCTCAGATATGATTGTGGGAAGAATCTCTTCAGTTTGTTATCTAATACTTTGGCCAATATCTTGTAAATCGTGTTACACAATGATATTGGACGAAAGTCTTCCTAAGAGTCTAGCATTTCTTTCTTCGGGATGAGAGCAATTAAAGTGTTATTTGCTTCCTTTAAAACTCTTTTGTTATTCCTAGAGTCTTCTATAGCTTCCCAAACATCCTTACCCAAAAAGTTCCAGCATTTCTAGAAGAATGCTGTCGGGAATCCATCCGGTCTGGGGGCCTTTTCTGGTTGCATCCCAAAGACAGCTTCTTTCACTTCATCTTCAAAGAATTTAGCATTTAAGGCTCTCATTTTAGCTTGAGAAATCAGTTTCGGTATGGAGTGCAATGAGGCATTATGAGCCTCCAAATTTGAACCCTCCCAATCATTGAGCAAATTTTGGAAATATGAAACTACTAAATCTTTGATTTCTATCAGATCTTCCATCAATCTTCCATCCCCATCTTTCAAGCAGGATATTCGGTTAAATTCCCTCCTTGCTCTTGTGGAATTGTGAAAGAATTTTGAATTTCTATCTCCTGTCTTCAACCATACCTCTCTGGATTTTTGTCTCCAAAAAACTTCCTCTTTGGCTAGGATATCATTGAGTTTGTTAGATAATGTATGTTCTTTCATATAGCAGGCATCGTCCATCCCATTATTAATAATTTCTTTAGCTAGATTGTCTAGTTCTAGCTTCGTTTGCACTTTCTCTTTGAAGATGTTCTTGAAGCTCACTTTGTTCCATTGCTTGAGCTGCTGCTTCACGTATTTTAGCTTTGTGATCACGTTGAACAAACTTGATCCCTCCGAAGAGCATTCCTTCCACCATTGTTCTATTAAACCCATCACGAGAGGGTCCTTAAACCACATCATTTCAAATTTAAATGGGCATCGAACTGGCCCCCTCTCCCCAACTATTTGAAGTTGAACTGGAAAATGGTCGGGGCCAATCCCAGAGTTTATCTTGCTCTCAAGTGAAAAAGGAAAAAGCTTAGATTTCCTTTAAATAAGACTCTGTCTTATTTTTCCGCTATACTTCCAAACCCTTTCCTGCGATTTGTCCAAGTAAAACGTCCATTGCCTATGGGGATTTCCAGTAGAAAATTTCTTTCCACAAAGCTACAAAACTCTGTTTGGGACTGCAGGACTTTCCCTGAACCCCCTTTCTTGTCTTCCTGCCTAAGAATTGCATTAAAATCCCCTCCTATTATGCTAAAACCCTGATTCATACCACTCAAGACCCCATCCAGTTCTATCTATACCATCCTTTTCTGAATGCTCATCGAAGGGCCATAAACATTTATGAGATTAAAGTGTAGATTCGAGATTAAACTTCTTACCTTACACACCATCCAATGCCGGCTCAAATTCAAGGTCTCTATTAGGATTGATTGAGGTTTCCAGATAATTATTAGTCCTCCCAAAGCGCCCTCCGCTTTTTTCCCTGACCATTTCCATGCCCTCAGTTTCCTTCCAAATTTCTCCAGATCTGAACCACCTAATTTTGTTTCTCGAAGAAGACAAATTTCTACTTGACACACTTCTATGTGGTGCCTGATGAGGCTCAATTTGTTAGGGGCATGTAATCCCCTAACATTCCAAGTTAATATTTTCATTGTTGTTCAGGAAGGGCTCCACCCTTCCCTACTTTAATCATTGAATCAATCTTCTGCTGTCTGCAAGCTTCCCCATCCAATTTTCTCTTTTCTTGGTTAGGGATTCTACCCCGCTTTTTCTGTTCCTCGCAGTCCGGTGTGAGTTTGAGTATATCTCTTCTATGAATTCCTAATCTAGATTTGGCTGCCAACAATTCTTCTATCATCTTTCTCTTCTTACCTGATTGTGGGCTTAACAGCTCCATCATTTATTGCCCTTTTGTCTCCCAAATTTCCTTTATACCTTCAAAGTTAAGCCCTACCTCCGACGTTCTTGTCTTTGCTTTAGCCGCCACCGCTAATTCCTTCCCCACTTCCATCAAAGAATCCAACTCAACATTCTGGCAGCTGTCCCCCAAAAGTTCTAGAGTCTCGGAGATTTTCTCGTCTAAATCCGCCAGTTGATCCTCCTCCTCTTGTTCCTCTTGGGGCTCCTTCCTCTCCTCTGTTTTGTCCTCTATAAATGATCTTGGCGAGCCAATTTGGGAGGTGTCCAACAAAGGTTTCCCATTGTCCCTGTCCTTTTTTGTAGAAACCCTACTCTTCTTAGACTGCGACTTCTGAACCCCTTTCTTAGAAGAGGAATGAAGAATTGTGGTTTTAGTGGTAATTTAGACTGACACTCTGGGGGTTTCCGCTGGGACATCCAAAAGGCTGGATTTCCCTGCCGCTTCGTTGGATGTTCTACATCCCAAAGAACGTACCTGATTGTTATGCATTAAAGAATCACGCTCCAGCTTTTGGACCCAGCTTCCATAGTCCGTTAAAAGTTTAATCTCACTCCATATCTTCCTTTCTGCTTTATTCTCCACACATATGCACACATATGTTTGATTTTTCTTTGCCGATTTCCTTTCTTTTGCACAAACGAATGTGCTTAGTTGATTGCCTATTTCCTCCAGTATGGCTAGAGCCCAATATTCCCGAGGAAGATTGGGTAGACTATACCAGTCTTGCAGAGTTTCCATCATGTGATTCGTTGGGTCGAAACCCACTGTCCATTGCCTTAAATAAAAGCCACACCCATCTAAAACCTAGACACCTTTCACTATTTGGTTTCTTATTTTCCTGGATGGACATACTACCAGAAAGAAGTCATTTTGGAGCATTTTGAACTGCAGCTCAGATCCCCAACATTCTTTCCACCATTTCACCAGGTAATCCCAGTTGAGATCCATTCCATACCATTTCCCAAGCAAACCTAACTGTTCTAACCTCAAGACTTTGGCTTGTAATTTCTAAGAGCTGATTACTATTTTGGTTCTTCCGCCTTTTGATTCTTTGAACGCGAATGAGCCATGGTGTCCCCTTTCTCCTTCTGAGATTTCTTCCTGTTCTTCCTCCCATTCCTTGTCGGCTGGCTTTTTTTACCAAACCATTCCTCCGTTCCCATTTCTACGATTAGGGTTTCTTCTGAAACCTGGCCTGCCCAACCATGGAATATCATTATGCCCTCTTTTACCTTCATTTTGTTGCCGAGGCCTGTGAAAAGCTTCGTTTCTATACTGACCGTTCTTGCTCCATCCTCGAGAAGATCCTACCCCTCTATTCATGCGAAGATTCCCGTGAACCTGGTCCTCGTGAAAGTGACCATTCTGAGCATTATTTTGAGGGCGGGCCCATCTCTCTTTCTTCCAAACATGCTCGAGGTTCCCACTCTTGTTCCCTCTGGGTCCCTCGTGACCTCTACCACCATGCTTGAGTTCGTCCGACCGTTATTTTCCTCCATGACCGTTGCAGAGCTCCATTTTTCCTTTAACAACATCCATTAATAATATATACTTTTAATAACTATAAAAAATAGTATATTTATATAAATATATATTATAAATAATACAATAACTATAATATATTATTAATAACATTTTATTATTATTTCAATATGTATCTTTGTTTGTTTGTATAAAATATAAGATATAGGGGACCTTTTTCTCTTCTTTACCGTTTACTTTTAATGTTTACCGTCGAATTACGGCTAACTGGGTACTTAGAAATGAAAACAAAACCAGTTATTGTCAGAATAAACTACACGGTTGAATTCTGATAGCAATATCATAATTTGACACGCTGTGGAAAAATACCTCCTACTTATCAGAATAAACCCTACCAATTTCGAATAAACGCTACCAATCTCGAATAAACCCTACAAAACGTTTTATTTGCATTTTATTTGGAAAGCGGCAAAGGGAAAGCGGATGAAAAAAACGGCGACGGCGAAATCGAACGGTAAAGAAAATTTCTATCATCTTGCACGCATTTCGGACGCTGTCAACCGCTGGAATTAGCTCGCCTCCTCTCAGAAAGGGAACGCATTCGCGAAACCTGAACAATTTGAGCGCCATTCTGCAACAGGAAAGAACTAAAACAACATGGAAACAACGGCAGATTCAGCCGTGGCTCAGCCCCCCTCTTCACCGGTACCATCACAAGCAGAAGCTCCAAGCAAAAAGTCAGTCTAAGTCTCACTGCAGAGTTCTTTTAAAAATAATACAATTTTTTTCCTTATCTGATTGCAAACATATTATGTTTAGAATATTTTCTGATTTTACTGTCTTGAATTGTTTTTGTTTTTTTAGCGCTTTAAAGAGGGAATTAAAACTGAAGCAGAAGGAGGAAGAGAGGCTCCGTAAGGAAGAGGAGAAGAAGAAGAAGGTAATGCGCTGCATTTTTTATTAATGGCAGTGCTTGTTAATTGTTTTATATGTGTAGCATTAGGCTAGGAATTATCTTTGCAGAGTATTTTCTATTTAGGGTTTTAAGCGTTTACTAAGCTAAGTCTGGGTTTGTGGTTGGATGGAGTGGACAATATGAGGTTTGAAAAGTTATTACAATGTCGAATTGTAGGTGAATCTTTTTAGTTCAAAAAATAGGAAATGTATTCGCTGCGACAGATTCTCAAGAGAACATAGAGTTTACAATCATTATATGCATATTTTTGGTGAATCTCACAACTTCTGGTACATTTTATAGGAAGACTTAGGCGAATGTGTTGGAAAACCTGATTAAGTGAACAATTTGCCAATGGTGAAAAAACCCCCATAAAAATACTCTGTAGAGGACCAGAAAACATCATAGTCTATAAAAATGAATCACAATGGACAATAAAGCACACCTATCCATGCATTTCATGAGACAGAATTCATCTCTATCTTCTTTCATGCAACCCTCAAGAGGCCTATTCTTTCTGCTTACAGAATATTCGGATTCTGGTTTCCTCCTGAGATTAGTTATAGATTGACAGTTACTTCTCAGTATTACTTCTCTTCTATCTGCTTACACAAGGCTTCATTTGTTGACTTTGGACATGATATCAATATTAAGTGCACCAGGTAAATTTTTCTGTCATAGTACATAAGGTCTGGTTTAATATTTGGATTGGTCTCAATATCATAAATAGGGTTAGGGATTTATCTTTTTTTTTTTCGGTTAATGGTTGGATTGGTAATGAAATCAAAACTCAGGGTTACAGAATTTGGAAAGTTTGTGAGGTAAATGGAAAGAAACCTTAAGTGGAATTCCACAAGAAGGGTTTCATATTTAAAATTGGCACGTGGCCTGGCCATGAAAGAAAAAACAACTTTCACCTGTATTTATTGAATTGGCATCCCATTGTAAAATAAATTCATCCATAGATAAAAGTTATTTATTCTCTATTTCTATTTTTATCTCTCCATTCATTTTTTTAATTGTTTATCTCTATTTTTTTAAAGCTTGTCTTCTTGTTTTGTAAGCTGTTGGAGACAAGATTTCTAGCTCTACTAATTTTAAGATGCTTTCACATCATTAATGCAGGCTGCATCGGCACAGAGTGTGAATGCACCCAAGCATCAAGCCCTGGACCATGAAGAGGAAGACATGGATCCCACGGTTTGTATCAAACTCTGAAAACTAATGTTTATTGTGCCATTCTACTTACAAAACACTGTAAAACTCTAGTACACAGCAGATACATGTAAAACACCAGGAAGCAGCCAAAATATCTTGTTCTCTTTTTTCATAACTTGAGTGAACCATTCAAAAATTTGAGGGAAAACATGATGCACAGGGTTTGTACCCTTTTAATGTAGTTGAAGGTTCAAATTTTAAATCAACTCCTTTTATTTGATATTTGAAATGCTTACTGTTGAAAAAATTGCACAATATTTATCAAAATCTTTGAATCTTGGTGGAGAATGACTTATATGAAGTAAAACGGAATCTGATCAAATCAAGCGGGCGACCCTAGCAGTTCCATGGAGAGGAGCTAACATGGTTATCTCTGTGAATGTTTCTGAGGGATTTTAGGGGAGAATCTTTGTTGAGGAGCTAACATGGAGAGGAGCTAACTGCGGGCGACCCTAGCAGCAGTTCCATGGAGAGGAGCTAACATGGTTATCTCTGTGAATGTTTCTGAGGGATTTAGGGGAGAATCTTTGTTGATTTTTGCAAAAATAAGAATTACTTACTGAACTGAAATGTGTTTTTTCTATGCAGCAATACCTTGAAAACAGATTGAAAGTTTTGGCTACACTGAAAAGCACTGGAGTGAATCCTTATCCACACAAGTTTAATGCCACTCTATCTATTCCTGATTTCATAAAAGAATATCAGAATATAAGCAAAGGACAACATCTTGATGATGTAGAAGTGTCTTTAGCTGGTTGGTGGAGTTGCAATTCTCATTTTGTTGTCCTTTCTTTTGTCATTGTCACTGCCAATCTGAATGATAATTTTGTGGGTATTGTTAATAGTTCTGTTTATATTTTAGGGAGGATAATGAGTAAGAGGAGCTCAGGAGCAAAGCTGAACTTCTATGATTTGCATGCTGATGGAACAAAAGTGCAGGTTATGGCTGATTTAAGGTACTTATGGTTTTTTAAATTATTTTAGGTCTTAGTCTTTTTTTCTTAATTAGTACTTCTGATTTTATTTTAGGGTAAACGGATTTTCATATCCTACAAAAAAAATGAACTTTCTTTCTAAACAGATTTCTCTAAATGCAGAAACAATTTGAACAGATGGTCTATTGCATATAATATATGTTCTTCCATAATTGATTAAGTGAGACTTTCTGTTGGGACCTTGCCCTTGAATAACATGGTCATGCGTACATTTGGAAAATACCATAAAACAGACTCATGCTTCCTTGATCCCAAAAAAATATTAAATAAAGACAACTTGAGACAAGTTACAAAATAACTGAGCCTAAACTCGCTGTCTGACATATATGATAAAATATTCGATGTATTAAACAGAGGAACGAAAGTTCCTTATATAGATTTACAAGAGACGATGTTTCTAAAAGAAACGATCGTAGACTGAAGACAAATTTAGAAACTATTTAAACTAACTAAAGACGACTAAGATGACCATTAATATTACATTATTTAATATATTTAATACCCTCCCTTAATGGTCATCGTTCTAACTACCCACAGAAACAAAAAAACGTTCTACCACAAAAGACAAGAGCCTGCCACTGACTCTGCCACTTGAGATGAGTCTGCCACTAACTCTTTCAGAAACTGCAGAACTTCTAAAAATAACTAGAACTGATCACAAAACATCCAACTTGATGTTGGGTAACAAAGTGGTCCCTCCCTGTAGCCAGAGACTCCAAAAAAACAACTACCACAATTTTGAGGAAAAATCGGCAAAACCCTCCAAACTTTTGCAGATGAGCACGATGCTCCAGAACAAACTGCAAGAAACCACGATTTTTGAGGACAAAATCGCAAAACCCTAAAGTTGAAGTTTACAAAGCATCGTTTTTTTCGGAAAAAACGGTAAAAACCCACAAAGGAATCCAAGTAGCTGGCATGAAATCCAAAACACGGATCAACATACAAAAAACGGTAAAACCCTTTCATGATTTTTCAGGCAAAAATTAGAAAACCTCACAAATTTTTTTTTAGGAAAAAATATTAAAAAACCCTCCAAATAATTTTTAAGGAAAAATTATAAACCCAAAAATAATTTTTAAGGCTAAAAATTCTAAAACCCACCAAATAATTTTTTTTTTAAGGGAAATATTATAAAAACCCAAAATAATTTTTATGGACAAAATTATTAAAACCAGTATTTTTAAGGACAAAAATATAAACCCACCATATAATTTTTTTAAGGGCTAAAAATTATAAAACCCCAAAATAATTTTTAAGAAAAAATTATTAAAACCCTCAAAACAGATCCCATAAAAATGAAGATTTTCTCAGAAAATTTGACGCAGAAAAAGACGCCTAGAAGAAAGCAACAAAACGCGACCACAAAGGGCTGATATCTGTGGCCAAATAGGTGATGAAAGTCGCGCCCAAATACAAGTAAAAAATGCGTCAGAAAAATAAGGAGAAATTGTGCCAGAAAATGAAGACGAATCACGCCCAGGAGACACCAAATCGCGCGCGGATTATCTTAGAAATTGTGTCCTCAAGGAAGAAACACATGCGCCAGAAAATACAACCAAAAGCTTGGCCAAGAGAACTGAAAATTGCGTCCACACGTATAGAAAAATTGCGACCTCAGGCAGATAGAAAAAAACGCGCCAAAACACGGAGAAAAAGACGTTGCACGATTTTGACCGGAAGCATCCACGATTCAACAATAAGAGGGTCACGTTTTTTAGTGAGAAATACTCACGAAAAACAAACAAACAAAAAACCCTTGGCTCAAAATTTCTTTCGAAATTTTAGAAAAATAATTTTTTTTTTTCCTCAAAAACCCTGAGCCCTCCTGTGAGGGAGTCAGACCCAGACCGACTCCCGCTCTGATACCATGATAAAATATTCGATGTATTAAACAGAGGAACGAAAGTTCCTTATATAGATTTACAAGAGACGATGTTTCTAAAAGAAACGATTGTAGACTGAAGACAAATTTAGAAACTATCTAAACTAACTAAAGACGACTAAGATGACCATTAATATTACGTTATTTAATATATTTAATAATATATTCCATGTGGATAGACCAGAAATCCTAACCAAAGACAAGAGACAGACTAAACAAAACTATGCAGGCATATAAAACAATATTTTTTACTTTTTCTAAAGCTTTTGTGTACAACACCTCTAATGCATTTGTTTGCTGTGCGTTTTTTGCTTGCTGGCGCATTCCCCTGTCATGCTGCTTCCTTCCTTTTTCTCTGCTTCAACCTCACCCTCTTAATTTCTTTCTGCCTTTTTTTTCTAAATCATTGAATAATGATCCCCTGCTTTCCACAACTAAAAGGAAGTTTTGATCTGGTTAAAAGCAATACTTTCAAATTTCAATCTCTACTTTCAATTACCATCCGCTTTAATCTTTGATCATGTTTTGAAAAGCATGTCCCAGCTTGGTAGTTAATGTTGGTTTTCCATGATTCCATGATCTTCCGTGAACAGGAAAAAATAAGCTTCAGCAAGGATCAATTATTTTCACTTTTCCCCCTTGTTTCCACTATGTCCTTCATTACTCTCCAATGGCCTTTGAAGTACTCTTCCCAAGTTCACATGGCCAGTGGAATGCAGTTAATGGCATTAAGGAGGGCTTTGAAGTAGTCTTCCAAAAGTGAAGGCAGCTCACTGGGTCAATACTTTCCACATGTAGTCAAGTCATAGTTTGATATTTAATTAATTGCAAATTAATTAAATTTTGATTTAATTAATTGCGAATTAAGTAAATGTTGATTTAATTAATTGCAAATTAATTAAATTTTGATTTAATTAATTGCGAATTAAGTAAATTTTGATTTAATTAATTGCGAATTAAGTAAATTTTGATTTAATTAATTGCGAATTAATTAAATTTTATTTAATTAATTACGAATTAATGCAACTTTTAATAATAATCCCCCCCATTTTAGTATGATATATTGATATGTATTTAATGTTTAGAAAATATGTTTACATGGGTACTATTACAAATTCAATATATATAAATGTGTTATATATTTCCTACAATATTCCTACAACCCTGGTAGATTTCTTATTTCAAGTTGTCATCTGAAGATAATGAATGAGAACAGAGCAATATTGCCACAACCATCTTCTTTGACAGGTGAGTTCTACAATATGTACTAATGTCTTCTTATTACTATTACCAATGCAATTCAAGAAAAACACTAGTACCAGAGAAGTTAAAACAAGCAGGATGAAGAACACAGCAAGTAAACCAAACCCAATGAAATCCGAGACAAACACCAATGTATATGCATAAAGACAAGGCTACTTGTTGTTACTAACTTAAGCCAAATCATGACCAAATTACCCACACAGTCTACATGGTGTGCATGATTGTATTGTCCACTGATACTCTTTATTGGTTTCACTACACAGGGTTGAACTTTATCCTTCCGAATGATACTCTTTCTCTGGTCAGAAAGTGTTGCTTGTGCAGAAATGAATGAGAAATCAGGTCATTAATACAGCTCATCATCATTAATCAATCAACTATTTAATTGACAATCTTTAAAAGTAACATTATATACAAGAACTTAATAAGAAACATTTTATAAATCAACCTTACCGATTTAGTCAAGTCAATTTGATTTACAAAATAATAAATGTCAATTTAAATGTATAATCTATCATATCTTAATTAATCAAAAAATTGAAATAGTAACTTTATCAGTTCTATTGGTATACCGTATACTATATAGAAACTATGTATTATAAATCATTTGTCATAGTGTAGCTGTGATGTTTTGATGTTTCTTTGGAAATGCTTACTGACCCAATTTGTTTAGAATTAGTACAGTTTATGGTTTATAAACTATGATCTTGGGTTTGCATGGTAATAGGCACATACTCATACCGGGTCCTAGTCTCAGTATGTTCTGTGCTTGGGTATGCCCCAAATTTGTGCAATCTTTAGGGTCCTGCTCTGGTTTGTCTAAGGTGAACATGGGGTGTACTTGGACTGTACCTGGTGTCCCATGGCAAATTTTTTTATAATCAAACAACAGGAAAAAGAAAAAACTATCCTAACCTTAAAGCAATCACCCTAACTACACTAACAACATGAAACATAAAAGAAAACAACTCTTCACACCTTTCATTCTACACACACTCTAAACTCCATTGGTACTCATTGGTCAAGGTAACACCTCCAGTTGCTCTATTTTAGGGCAATTCGAGGAGTTTTACAACCTTGGGGGTCAAATACCACTTGGGTAGATGGCTTTACCATGTATGAACTTCCTTAACAAGATCGTTTTTCATTCAACATCATTGTCAAAGACATCCCCTTAGAACACTGTTTGAAAAGAAGGTATATGCAATCGATTCTAGCTTTGTACTTTTGACTTGGTAGTGCTCAGATTTCATGGTACATAATTGTGATCAGCTCCATTGCCTAATGGATAAGGCACTGGCTTGGTATTCTATTTCATTGGTCGATCTTCATGTATTGTCAAGTTATAGTGGTCTTATTGTCATGTTAAAGAGGTTAAGTGTGTTTAGGAATGCCTTATTATTTACTCTGTCATTAAAAGGGGCCACTTTTGAATTATATTTATCTTTGTATATAATAAGATTTTCTTACATTCTTAGAATTAAATAATTATCAAAGTGTGCAAAGACATTATACATATAGAGCAAAGACATGCAAAAAATTGGAATTTGTAATTGAGGTTGTAATTGGAGAAAAAGGTGGAAAATTAGTTTTTAGAAGTTGGAAGTCTCTTCAAGAGCTTCTAGGGTTTGAAGTTTGTGTCAAATAACAGTTAACTCTTCTCCTCTTTGGTGATACTACTTTGTAATTTTCTTATCAATGTTAATGAAATGCATTTTTGCTGAACTGAATCTAGTGTTGCTCATACATGGATGTGGTAATATTCCTTTGTACAAAAATGTGGTTTTCAGCTCATTGAATATAATTATATTGAATAAATTATTTTAAGCTGCATATCATGTTATTTCTTTATCTTTTATACTTTGTGATGCTAGGGTTTGGGAAGTTGAGCTTGGTATCACCTGCATTTTGCTGGATCTTGTGAAAATGGTGTTTTTATTAAATTTCAGCTGACCCATTATGCATATTGTTCTATGAAATTTTAGCTGATCCATTATGCAAATTGTTCTGTGAAATTTAAGCTGATCCATTATGCAAATTATTCAGCCATTTCCATTTCCATTAGGGAGGAGGTGCTTCTGATTTGCTTTATTTTTCTCTTTTATGAGATCCAGCTGTTTTGAATAATCTGTTCATCTAGTGTTTCTCCTTATCTCTTTTTCTGCTGTTTTCTTCTGTTTTCCTGTTTTTTTTATGCTTTTTGGAAAGGTTATGCAAAACCACAAACCTCCCATCATATGTGGAAGCTGTCCTCTCAAATATAGAGGGAAAACACTCTATTCAAAGTGATATTTGCATATTTGTTATGAAATTTGTCGTTGTTGATTGGGCGAGCCACTCAATTTTTCAAAGGATTGAGGCTACAATTAAGAATGTCAATATACCTTTATGGCCAAGGATCTATTCACCTGCAACCTCTTGCCTTCAAAGTTCAATTGCAGATAGGTATTTTTAGTTCTCTAATTTACTTACATTTTTTTAATCACCTTAACTTTTATAATTTATTATTTGTAAATCTGTAAAATAATTATAATTTTTACATTGGCTGTTTTGACTCTCAATATGCTGCAAGTTCCTCTTCTGCTAGACGGAACTGTAGTACATATTATTTTGTTCACTCAGTTGAGAGTGGCTGGTTGGCAGTAAAAAAAAGGAGAGGAGATTGTGTATGTCCATTGCAAGCTGGCTCCCATCTCACACAAGAAAGCCAACTACAAGGAGATGGGGCATCAAACCATTGGGATGTAGTGCTAAAGCAGAATAATTTAAATGCTTCCTTTGCACTTTTTCCTTTACTCTTGTTTGATGATGAGGGGCATGAGTTTGTTACATTAAAAATGCATAACACAGCTAGTGGAAGTGGGCATTGGTGTTGCTTGTTCTAATGAATTAAATGAGGATGTTGATGCTCTCAATGAAGAGTAATATTATTGTTTATTTTGATTTTCCATGTGTAGTTATATGATGTTGATGTACTTTGACTAATGACTACTGACTATTATTCTATTTTGAACATATGATATAAATATGAATTGTTTTGATATACTGCTTAAGATTTCGACATTCAATAATCAATCACAGTTGTGTTTAGTGGTTAATTTTGTATGTTTTTTTGCATGTATAGGTGTTTTAAAATATTTTTTATGCTTTATGTATTTGTCTGTATGGCTGTACCCAAATGGTGCCTAACTTGGGTAATTTTTTTTGGTTGATCTGCCATAGCTGAATCTCAAACCCAAACCCATAACTTTTAATTGTTGCCCAACTTTATTGACCATGCAGAAACTTTTGTGTTGAGATATTTGTATGCATTTTTTAACACACTTTCAATGCTTGTTATTTTCAGTGATCATTATGTGATCTATTTTCAGCTTGCTTTGTCTTTTTCAACTGTGGAGGAGTCAAATGTACTGTTGAGAAGTCAACAAAAACATATTGGATTGATTAAGCTTTTTCTCTTATGATTGCACAAAAAATGGATTTAGGGTTTATATGTCCTAGAAATGGTTCATCTCAGAGATATGGAAGGTTCCACACATGGGATTTCTTATAATTCAATTAACATTGATTTCTGTTCAGTGAAATATTTTTCTCAAGCATTTAACTTGATCGTGAATTCAATCTTAAGATTGAAGGTTCTATCTTCGCCCAGGATATAACTGTTCATTGTTGCATTGACATGCATTACCTGCTACTGCTTTTCAGGAATTCAGGAATGGAAGAGGCCGAATTTGTTAAGCACCATGCTGGTGTAAAGCGTGGTGATATTGTTGGTATTCGTGGCTTTCCAGGTGTGTGGATCTCCTCAGATAGTTGATCACTTTTATTTGAGACCAGTATTCAGTTTGAACTTCCATCATTGGAATAAATTTTCTGTGCCATTGTGAAAAGATATGACATTTACATACTTTGCTGTTGCACAACCCATTTATTGTGTAAATCACAGATTCATATTCTAGTCTGTGGTTTTTGGACATGGTTCAATAGCTAATGCTTTTTATTGACTTGTATATTTTCCTCAGGCAAATTTGCTATCTGGTGCATTAAACAAAGCTGGAGTGAATATTAACAATAATCCCTATGTAATATGAAGGCATACTTTTGTAGCATTCAGAGTCATTCAAATTTTATTTGTAGGATGATAAGTTCCTGTTTTACTGGATGCATAGGAAGTCATATAGTGTGAAAGTATATAGTTTTTAATGATAACCTTTGTCAGTGTCACTAGTTTTGGGCATGCTAGAATTTTTTTGGAGATGCTTTTTGTGTCGAAAGTATTTTTCTAAGTTTCATATAATTCCTTATTTTACCTTATTTTGTTTTTCTAAAATTTTATTTTAAGTGATTGTATTTTACAGTCTGCAGGGGTCTTACTCTTCATCATCCTCTCTTCTTTTTTGTGATTACAAAAGAGCAAGGGCTAGTGTATTTATCAGTTTTCTATTATGGTGGGTCTTGGTGGCTCCTTTTAGGTTGAGGGTTTTTAGCTTTCAATTTTCTTTTCTTTCTTTTTTCTGATTTTTTAATGATTGGGAAGTTTTTTTGGGGGTGTGGGAGGATCTTGTTGTCTCATGGATTGTCAAGGCAAGGCATACCCAAGCACTCTTCACCCAGAACAGAATTTTCTCTGTTGCCCTTAGGATGTGTCATGGGGACACACTAGAGGAACCTAACAAAGAAATGATAAAAATTGAAGGATGACATTGCAAATGAAATGTAGTAGATGCAAAATAAGCTATGGGAGTGATGCCATTGGGTGGGCTTCAGGCTTAATTTGAAAGGGGACTTGAAGAACCTCTTTGAAGAAGTTGTATAGGCATTGTACTTATAGCTTTATTATTAATTGTAAATGCAAAGGTGCAGAATATAAAGTGAAACAAGATATGGTTTGAAAATGTGATTATCCACTCACCCTAACCATGCAGTTTATTTAGTGACAAAAGTAACAGAAAAAGTGTGATTCTATCGATAATAATCTTGCAAACTAAATTGTTGATATGTTGTGCTACAGGAAAAAGTAAAATGGGCGAGCTTAGTATATTTCCAACATACTTCAAGGTTCTATCACCTTGTTTACACATGATGCCAAGACAAAGAGCTCAGGAGAGGGTTAAGGATGATCGTGCTCAGGAAAAGGTTCAATGATTACTCCAAAGATATCATTACATACAAATCAAGAAGCTTTTCCCCACCATATCTAATGTTTTGTTCAACATGCAGGAAAGTGAGGGAGATAAAAGTTTTGGCATATGGGCCCCTGGTCAGACCAGAAACCCTGAAAAATATATCCTGAAAGATCAGGTATCTTAGGCCTTTTTATGTGAATGTGCTTGAATACCTGGCATTGGCCAATTTTTTTTTAAGCATATGTTTCATAATCACACTGCTAAAGATTGTTTCTTATTTTGTGATGGTGTCTTATTGGTAGTCACTGAAAACCAATAATTGTAATTTATTTTTCTATGTTCTGATTGATCCACATAAGGAGAACTACAAAAGTCTCACTATTCTTTAAATATGCAGTGGTCTGGTGAGTGACTCGTGGCTTTAATATCTTGAAATTTTGAGTGACAGGAAACAAGATATCGGCAACGCTATCTAGATTTGATGGTTAATTCAGAGGTCAGAAATATATTCATAACAAGATCAAAGATAATATCTTTTGTACGGCAGTTTCTTGACAGGCTTAATTTTCTGGAGGTAGTGATCTTGCCTATTTTATTTTGGTACTGTTGTCTATTATGTAGCTTAACTTTGCCATCTTAAGCCAAATTTGATATACAGGTGGAGACACCAATGATGAATATGATCGCTGGTGGAGCTGCTGCAAGGCCGTTTGTTACTCACCATAATGAACTTAATATGAGGTTATACATGCGTATTGCTCCAGAGCTTTACCTGAAGCAACTTATTGTGGGCGGCCTTGATCGAGTATATGAAATTGGAAAGCAATTTCGAAATGAGGGCATAGATTTGACTCATAACCCTGAGTTTACCACCTGTGAATTTTACATGGCTTATGCTGACTATAATGACTTGATGAAACTCACGGAGCAAATGCTGTCTGGTTAGGACAACAATGTTTATCATCAAACTTCGTAACCATAGAATTTATTGTTTTTTGATATTATTTTCTTCACATGTAAAATGAGGTGAACATGATGAGCAGACACTAGTCAATTACTACTTTCATACACAATCAAAACTTCAATATCTCTAGATTAATTGTTTCTTGCTTTCCATGTGTCAGGAATGGTCAAGGAGTTAACTGGTGGTTATAAAATCAAATATCATGCTAATGGAGTGGATAAGGATCCCATTGAAATTGATTTTACTCCTCCTTTCAGGTGAGTTTTTGGTTGTGAACTTGTGATATTATCTAATGGTTTGTTTTGTGGGATATATTTTTGTTATTGTCTGTACTCTAGACTATTTACTTGAGATGATTTGATAGCTTTTCAAACAAGGTTGCATTGTTTATATCTTCTTTTTCACTTCAGGAGGATAGATATGATTGGGGGGTTGGAAGAGGTTGCTGGTCTCAATATTCCTAAAGACCTGTCATCTGATGAGGCAAATAAGTATCTTATAGCTGCTTGTGAGAAGTTTGATGTGAAATGCCCCCCTCCGCTAACAACGACTCGTTTGCTTGACAAGGTTAGTTGATGCATTGAAGTTAATCTTCTGAAGGCTGCATGGTTTTTATTCAAATTTGTCTTGCTATTTCTGTGTCATATTTTTTCTTTCTTGTTTCCAACTTTTATTTTATGGTGATGATGAATATAATTCTTTAAACAATTTATGGTTTTTCAAATCAGTATATAGAGGAGCTTGTAGTTGTGTATTATAAAGCTTCTGCTTCTATACCAGACCATTAAATAGTTTGAAATCTTAGCATTTTCTTTCTGTAAAATAAGAACAGTAGAACTATAATGTAAGCAAATGGCATATCTGGTGTTTGTTATTCTATATATCAGAATGTATTTTTCTTTCACAAGTGGTTGTTTTTCTGCACGCTTAAAATCCTAAGATGAGTTTTAATGCTGCCTTTTTCTTATGCAGTAGACACTGAATTTCATGATAGTTTTAAGATTTGAATAAATAAAATTAAATACTCATTTAGAAAATAAGGATTTCTGCAAATGTTTTTGTATCAGTACTTATGACAAGCAATGCGTTAGGAAGTTTTAGGCATGGTTGGATTAAAAAATAGTTTTCTGTGTTTTTTGAGATGACTTGGGGAACTGCTTGATTTTGGGGAACATGGGACACAGGCTGAAAATTACAATTAAACTATTAATGTTGGACTTTTAATAAAATATTCAAGAATTAACCAGTGTTCGAGGAGTTTCCTGATGGGGGGACCAAGGGCCTAAGTTTGGGGACGGTAGTGGTGGGTGGTAGGGGGTTGGTGCTGATATACATATAGTACTTGAAAAATAGTTATAAAAAGATGTATAAGAATTACAATGTTGAATTTACAAATGAAACTTTGGCAAATTGAAATTACTAACTAAAATTTAAAATACCATAAAACTATTAATACTAATTAACAATTACGTTATTAACATTGAAGTTTGAATCAGGTTCGACTCCGAGGCCTGGGTTAAACTGATGCATGTGGTTTGTGGGCTATAGTGTGCATCCCCAGGGGACTAGTCTTGCCTCAGCTCCCTCCATAAAGGGAACACTGGGCTGAGTCACGGGGACACCTGTGGGTGACCAAAAAAAAAACATTGAAGTTTGAACAATGAAAATGTTGAATTCGAATTTTATATGCAAAATTTTATAATGATGATTACAATGAGTACAATGATGTTAAAATAACAAAATGTAGTGAAGTGAGGCCTCTAATCATCCCCATCACTTTGGAAGTGGACACATGGTCAAGCTTTGCCAAACTAATACTAGCCAGCCTTGCTTGTTTAACTGTAGCAGTCTCATCAATCTGTGCTGGCTCCTCTGGCTCTACATCCCACTGTTTTGTTGGACTCTCTTTGTACACAAGTGTCTTGCCATCAATGAGACACAAATTACTATGTGCAACCACAAGCTTCTTTGCTCTCCTAGAGGTAAGTCTGTTCCTCTTAAGAGAGTGGGCGAAGCTATAAGTAGATCGGTTCCTCTTCGTAGTTGAAGAACTAGAAAATTGAGATAGCAATTGAATGACTAGAGTGGTAGTCAAAGAAATCCGTCCATGGCAATTCCACTGCAAAACTGGGTCTTGTGCCATAGTTGCCCTATCCATTAATAACCCCTAAGAGTGGCAAATTTTGTCCACTCAGTACAAGTAATGTTAGCTTGTACAGGATCATACATCTTTTCAATGGCCCTCAACATCATGTAAGGGTGTAACTCTACTAGGACTTTTCTTGTACCACTTGGGGTTCAATGCATAGGCAACTATGTGCAAGGGCGTGTTGAGCTTCTCCCATCTGCGAAGAATGATTGGCTAAATGTGTTCATTGTAGAATGCTAATTGTGGGGTCCTCTCTTACGAAAACCCTCATTTGGTCAAGCATACTATCAGTGCACTCATACACCTCTCCAAGGCTAGGTGCATTGGCATCCCCATATCTAATCACTTGGAAGATTGGAGTAATTATGGAGAATATATATTTTGCATCACCCCAAAGCACATCACTCTTCACTACATCACTTTCTTCCCTTGCTTTGTCTTGGACTCGGGCCATCGATTCCATTCTGTTGTCATAACCATTAGTTGCAATGCCTCTTGCAACTCAAGCATTCTCTCCACGCGAATGAATGCATGTGAAGTGTGGTGGTTGCAGATTCATGCCCTTGAGTGCATTATTCATGGCATGCACACAAGGAGTCCACCAAATGTGTCTATGAGTTGTCTCAATTAATTTCCCTGCAGCTTTGCACACATGGGCTATGTTTGTCACTACTTGGACCACATTTTGTGGCCCAACTTCCTCAATAGCATCCTTGAGGATCTGAGACTGAAATTCAACATCTTTGCTATGTCTTGAACAGTGAATTGTCTTAAGAAAATATGGGCCCTCTGTACATGTAACCATGATATTGATGAGTGGATGATGCCTAATGTTCATCCACCCATCCATGACAATACTACATCCATTTGCCACCCGACATTCCTTCATTTTTGTGATTAACACATTTATCTTGGAATGGTTCTTATCCAAGATTGTGGTTATAATAAGGAGATTGAGCCACAGGGAATGGAATGCCATTGGCAAATTTGGAAAAGAAGAATTTGCCAATGGCATCATTTGCATCATCCTTCATCTGCACATTGAATAATTCAGCTATTGGGTTAGGAGCATGAGTTGTCAACTTACGTTTCCCACTAGCCTCTGCTGCATGGGCCTCTGAAGTAGAAGATGGCATATGTGTAAATTGCCTCTACAAAGTAGAAGTAGAACCATATGCTTGGCTTTGATGACCTCTTGGCCTATGAGACAAAGAAAATGATATAGGTGCAACTGCATTGTCTTCACCACCAACACCCCATAGCCTACATATCTTAGCTTTGAATTTTAGGTTAGACGGTAACCCCAAAAAATCACATATTTCCACACCTTTTCCTCAGATATAAAGGAGGTGGGCATTAACTCTGGTAATGCTGCCTTGAATTCAAGGCCACAAAAGTGGCACTTCCACAACCTTGTGCCCCAGATGTTTCAAAGGAGACATAGGATCAAAGGGACCCTTAGCAAAATTTTCCAGTATTGTGGAGGGGCAATTCATACTTACAGTTGCACTGGCCATGGAACTTGTGGTTTGGGTCTCACGATAACCCTTCTTTGCTTCTACATTTTCACTAGCCTCAAGTGCATAATTAGATTCAGTTTCATTGTGAGTGAACCTCAACCTCATCCTCACTCATGCCATGAGAATTCGTCATGACATTGCAATAAATAATATAAAATTTATAACTTTATAATTTTAAAATAAAATTTAAAATTCAAACTATGCATGCAACTGCATAGCATAACGCAAAGGATTAAGACACAATTTCTTCTTGTTTTTCTTACTTCGGATTGCACAAAGCGCAAAAGTAGAGGATACACAAATAAAAATCTTTGTTTTTAATCTTTGTCAACGAAGGATTTCATTTTTGTTTTTCTTACTTCAAGTTGCACGAAGTGCAAAAGTAGAGGATACACAAAAGTTTCATCTTAGTTTGACAAATGTCAAAATAAAAAATTATAAATTTGAGCATATATATTATAAATATAAACAGAAAATTATTTACTAATTTACTAATTTCAAATTTGTAAATCATTAAACTAAAAAAAGTAGAAAATATGATAGCTTGCAGCCATGTCTATCAATATGATTTTAATTTTTTTTTTTTTAAAATATTGATGATAATATGAACATTGAATGATTAAAATTTAATATGCTATTTGCTAATGCACTCGCAGCCATGTCTATGAAATTATGAATGAAATTAAAATATGAATTAGAATATGAAACTAGTTAAAAAATAAAAAAAACCAGTCATGGAATCCTACCTTGTGCTTGAATAATCCTCCCAACTTGGTGTAGAATCCCTCTTGTAAGCTTCTTCCTCTTCTTCTTGCTCCTCCTCAACTTTCTTGCACTTGCAATACTTCACTCTCACTCATCGACTCCTTCACTCTCACTCTTTTGCTCCTCTTCAACCATGTAGTTGGAGTGAATTTGTGAGTAATTGTGAGGATTTGAGGGTGTCTTATAGGGTTTGGGAGGGTTTAGTGGGGCCCATTCGCCATTAGGGTTCGGCCTGGGTGCCTTGGGTGTCCCTATTGTCTCGACGACGTCTTGACGGTAGTGGTGGAGGGACTTCTCCCCCATGTCTCGGAGATGTCCTTGTCTCGGAAACATGGGGATTTGGGGGCGCGATGCGTCCCTGTGGAACATTGAAATTAACTAGTCATACAACAATGCCTCACTTGTCTTTCATGATTAAGAAAATAAGAAAAATTTCAAATCAGATATCATGCACAAGCCTAAAAATCATCAGACCCACGTGCATGAAGTTTTTCTGTGAAATAGATTAAAATTACAATTCAGCAAATAATTTGATCAAAATCTATAACATCAGAGCATATTGCTTTTATGAGAGCATGCATGGAGATCCCTTATATGGGGATGCCATCTCCTTGATATTTTCATGGTGGTTTGATGACATTGGGATATGTTCTTACATCCATAAGATAGTGGAAAGGAAGGAAATATTTGGTATAAAATATTTAATGACAGGATGAAATATATATTACCTTTCTAGTTGAATCAATTCTACATGATTTACTAAGGAATTCAATGTTTGCTTTGCATGTTTGAAGAGGTTGGCTTTAGACCCAGACCATAGAGAGCCTATGTGGAATCCTTTGAAGAAACTCTTGAATTTTCATGTAATGACAACATTATAGTCAAATGTAAAGTTTTATATGGAATAGTGTTTAGAGCAATCAACAAGATTGGTCTAGAAAACATTATTTTTGCCCTTTTAGTAGGAAAGTGTTCCCACTATGATAAGGTTTGTTTTTCTTTTATATTGATGGGTTTGATAAATATAACAAATAATCAATCAACGTCAAAACTCCAAAGGAGTAGCATATCCCAACCATTATTAATCAGTGCTCCTTGGGGATGCGTCCCCTACCTTGGTACCCCCATCCTCGTACCAAAAACATTTCAGGGACTTAGGGATGCCTTGGAAATGTCCCCCTCTCATCCTTGATTAGTGCAAAAAAAGAAGGGCGTCCCTGAAATGTCCCAAAAAAGGCAGGGGATGGCTAGCTTGTAAGAACCTTTCCGGACTACAGTTTAAACTTTTCAACTGACAACTAACTTTCAGCTGAACTGCAACTAACTTGTTTTGGAAACTAGGGTTTCCAAATTGATCCAACTAACTCAAACATGCAATTATCTTTTTAATTTTCAGTTTCAGCTCACATGAATCGTTCAACAGTTTTCCGCCAACTGTTCATGGCAGATCAATAACTAAATAACTGCTTGTTGTGACCTAACTCACACCTCACCCCATTGCAAATGGGGACCCTTGTCGTTTGCCTTTTGGGGTTTTGCTTTCGCGTGCCTCGTTTTGTCTGCTCTTCGTCTGGGGGTTTTTGAGTCTGAATTTTGAACGGTCGCCCAAGTCAAGTCAATGAATTTTCGCCTGGATCACTGAATAAACGTCACCATCATGCTTAGAAGGCCTGGGAGACGAAGATTGACTGTCGTTTCAGTCAATTCTGACATCTACTTTTTAGGGTTTCTCACCCCGGGCCCCCTATTTTTTAGGACCTACTTTTTTGGCACTTTTGGGCAATTCTGGGATCCCTATTTTTTAGGGTCTATTTTTGGAAAGTTGCTATTTTTAGAAAGTTTCTATTTTTAGAAGGGTCACGAGTTTCAAAAACGCACTCAGAAGTTCAAAACGATCAACGAAACTCTCAGAAAATCGATTCGAAGTTTTTTTGAAATTTGGTAAAATTCTGGAAAATCACATAAAAAGTTCAAAAATCTGGAAAATTTGTTCAAAAATGGTGAGAAATTCTGGAAAATCACAGAGAAATCTGGTAAAAGAGCACAGAAAACGGTGAATGAGATGATGAATTCATCAATAAATTGGTGAAAATTCATGAAATCCGTCGAGAAATCTGAACAGTTCATGGGAAAATCTGAACACAATCATGGAGAAAACTGAGATATACACCTTCAGCTCACAAGTAATGGTGAAGTACAGAAGAAATGAATGGCCAACACCTTCAGCCTTAGTCAAGAAAGATGCCAATGGCATAAAAATCTGAGCAATGGCCAACAATCTGCTTAAGTCCGCCTATGTCCATGTGGTAATTGGCAAAGGAATCAACAAAGTCCGCCCTTGGGAGAGAAGGAAAATGGCAACAGATTTAAGGAAGTCCACCTGGTCAAGGATGCCAATGGCAAGCAAATGGAATAAGTCCGCCCAGGGAAAGAAAAGAAAATGTCTAAGGAAAGGATGCAATGGCCAGACCAACAGCCAAGTCCGCCCATGTATGGCTGGGTAAAAGTTAGCAATGGCCAACCAAAGGCCAAAGTCCGCCCTTAGCCAAGGAGTCAAGTGGCAACAAATTAAAGGAAGTCCGCCTTAAGCTTTAGACAATGGCCAAAGATATGATGAAGTCCGCCCAAGTCAAAATGGAAAGTGGCAATGCAAACCATGAAGTCCGCCCTATGAATGGTCAACCACAAGCTGAAGTCCGCCCCTTGAGCAAGAGAGAAAAATGGCTAAGGCATAGCCAAGGGAGAATGTATGGCCAAAGAAATGTTAAAGTCCGCCCAGCAAAGATGATGAATGGCAAACAATCTGATTAAGTCCGCCCTAGGCATAAAGTGTATGGCAAGGAAGAGGTCAAAGTCCGCCCTAAGCAAAAGTGTCCAATGGCAACAAAATGTGGAAAGTCCGCCCTTGAACAAAAGAGAAATTTGGCTAAGGCATGGACAAAGACAAGGTTAAAATGGCAAAAGAAATGTTAAAGTCCGCCATAGCCATAGAAAAAGTGGCCAAAGAAATGCTAAAGTCCGCCATGTATTGGAGAGTAAAAGATTAAAATTTGCCTAAGTCCAAACCTTTGGAAAGTTAAAATATGCATGGCACTTTGAAGATTCGCCCAAGTGACTAAAGAAAATCTTCGCCATGGCTAGGAAGATTGTGGAAAAATCAAGCAAATGTACAAAATAAAATCGGACATGGTAAGATAAATTGCGGAAAATCAAGAGGATTTGGACAAAATAATATTGGACATGGCTAGCTAAATCATGAAAAATCAAAAGAATATGGCAAAATAAAATTGGACATGGCTAGGAAAAAGTTAGACATGGTTAGAAAAATGTCGGATGAGAAGTGTTTATGGCCAAATAAAATTGGACATGGCCAAATAATTTTGGAAAACGTTTAGAAAATCATGGCCAAACCAAATTGAACGATGAAGATTATGGCAGAAAAAATTGAAAAGGATGAATATTCGCCTAAGGCATTGGCAATGAAATTTTCGAAAATCAAAAATAATTTGCCAATAAAACGAACGGGTTGGAATGGACACATAAAATAATTATTTTAATTATTTTAATCATTTATTTTCCAACACCAAAAAAGAGATAAGTCTTGAAAATTTCGAAATTGGAAAGAGAGAAAAAGAGTTTTGTTAAACTGGAAATGAAATTAGAAACTTTCCCAGACGAGATGATTGAGGATAGAACTTGCCATACGAAAGCAAAGTGAAAGATGAGTTCAAACTTGATTCAAAGGGAAACATTGCAAATTTACTAAAATGATCGACCTTCTCACTTCTATAAGTGATTTCGTTTTTCATTTGTGCAATCACTCGATTTTGAGAAGAAAAGTGGTGAGAAGAGAATTGCTTAAGGCAGAAGGTTGAAGAAAAGTTGCAGCAAAGTGAAGGAAATAATCTGTTATCAGCTTGCATAAGCAATCGTGATCACGTCTCCAAGAAGTCACAAGGCAGATTTATTTTGTCCATTTCATGTTAACATGAAGCTTCATCATTTATTTTCTTTCCAGCTTGTTATTTTTCTCGAAGTCTAATCTAATTATCAGCTGGAATGTTCTTTCAAACTGATTTTAATGTCGAAGTCTTACTATTCCCTTCTTCCTTTTATCGCAGATCTATTTTCGAAGCAGCCAAGATGAAATTTGCAAGCAAAGGTGTCCAAACACAATCGAAAATCAAGTCAAAGTGGGAGCACGTTCTAGACACAGATCTTGGCCACGTAGATCTCGAAGACTTCCGAAAGAGAATGTACGGGACTGACGGACGTCTGCCTACACCAATCGCCATGAGAATGATGCGCAACGGAATCGTCCATGCAGCTGGATTTCCACCAGCTAAAGAATGTCCTGAGTTGATGGCAGAATGCGCACTACATTACAACGCACAAGACAGACAGATAGAAGCTCCTGACGGAAGGATCCTTGCCTACTTGTCCGAGCCAGCAATCCAGGAGACTTTTGGCATTCCAGTATACAACCGAACATCCTATCGCACTAAGCAGGATGCACTCAAACTTTATCAAAGTCAGAAGGATCTCTGTGCATCCAACATAAACAAGAATTGGTTATTAAAACCAAAGCCTACTGCAAGCAAAATGCCGAAAAAGTTGATCAGAACCCACTTCAAAGAGGAATATGGTGATATTGTTCTGCTACTTAACAGAATAGTAGGCAGTGCCCACGGTGCTCCTTTCGAAGAATGGATGTACTATTTTATTGACGAAATAATCACTGGAGTCAAAATGTTCAATTGGTCCAGGATGATTAGTGACAGCTTGCACGAACAGTTGGTCAACTTTGAGCAGACCAAAATTTTCCACATGAGCTCATATATTGTATATTCACTTGCAAGATACTATAAGTATCCTGGCTTGACATGCAAAGGCGTGGTTGGCAACGGCGAGGGGAAATTCAAAGTCTACGACTGCTATCCACAGCTGCAGCTGAAAGAGAAGTCCCATTTCCGGAGAGCTCACGATGCATTTTTGATGTATATCACCCGGCTTCTTCAGGGCGGAACGCACCAAAGACTCTCGCACGAAGCCAAGAGCCTGATCAGTCGGTATGGATTCTGGTTCATTCAATATCCTAAGTTCACCTACATCAGAATCCAAGGATTTTCCGGAAATCCTTATAGGCTGCCTGTCTATCCGACTAACAGGATGGTATTGTTGGAAGTGCTAAGGCAACTAGAAACATATCAGAACATCCAAAGGCCTAAGCAGAAGGCTGTTGTCACCTTTCCGTTTTTCATCGGCAACATGGAGGAGTCATGCCCGACAGCACAAGCAGCAGAGGTTGCTCGACTGGAGATTCAGCAATATCCATTCATCTCATACAAAGCCAGGAGCAACTTCGATCCGCTTCATCACATCAAGATGGTGGACGGAGAAAGGTACAAACATCGGGTTGACCTAGAGGACTTTTGGGCCAACGCAGCCGATGAATATGACGTAAGAAGAAGGTTATGGTCAAGGTTGCCATTAAGCATGATAAGGGCGACAGAGCTCTTCAAAATACCTGACCAACTGCAAGATGATGGGATATATGTGCAGCCAGGCTTCAAGGAAAATGAGCCACTTCCACCGATAAAATGGTTCGAGCCTGAGATGGGTGATCTAGCCACTTTGATGCGCCCTGTTTTCAAGTACTCTCAGTGGTGGATAGATCGTCAAGTAGAGGTCCTAAAACAGAGAAATGTGCAATTTACCTACGAGTTGATGGGAGACACTGAGTCATGTTCTTCAAACGCCGGTACATCTCATGCGGATGGACAAGCAGATGCTGCCAACTCCAAGAAGAGGAAAGAAGCCGATAAGTCTGCAATACAAGACAAGGGTAAAGAGATAGATGAAGGGCCTTTGCGGAAGAAACACAAGTCTAAACCTCTTCAGTCGGCCACTTCCAGGAACATAGAAGAGATGCTTGCCTTAGATAGAGAATCCTTGGAAAATGCCATGATCCCTTCTCCGGTTGAAAATGTATAGCCAATTCAAATAGAGGATGATGATCAACCTTCTCCAGCAAGCACAGAGATCTTGGAATCAGATAACGACACAGACATCGAGGATGGAGAATTCAAGGAAGGAATGATTTTCGCCCTCAAAGGCATTCAAGAGGACCCATCCGTCCAGGAAATCCAGGATATGCAGTTAGTCCAAGAAATTCAAAATATGCCAGAAATTCAGGAAGGACAGGAAGTATAGGACATGCAGGACGTCCAAAATCAAGAGGACATAATTGAACAGCCAACAGTACCAGAATGGCTGAGGGAAAGATTGAAAAGAAAAGCGCCAGTGGAGGTCCCTGAGGAGGACAATGACACAGATTTTCTGGCCAGATTAGAGCAAACTGCCCCAAGGAAAAAGGCCAAGAAGTTCTCTACCATTCAGAGAGATGAAGCTGGAAATCGCACGGTGCAAATTGCAGTGCCTACGGCCGACAAGTTTCAAGACGAGATTGCTCCTGAGGAATATGCTATCACTACCGTCGACATGGGTCCGGCAACAAAAGAGCAGGAAGTCGAAGACTTGGATAATTCCGTGGCCACCATCAAGGCCAGATTAGAAAAAGAAGTTGCCAAGAAAAAAGAGTATAAGAAAAAAATTCAACGTCTAAAAGGCTACATCCAGCACCTGACCAAGCCACTAAACGAAGGTGAACAAGTGGCGCCTTTACCTCCAAATGCCTCACAAGAACCAAGTGCAAACTTTGAAGAGGAGTTGACAACAGCGAGGGAGGCTAAAGACTGGATGGTTGGAAGGGAAGAAGAGGCGTTGGTATTTGCAGAAAGGTTGGCGCAAGTGAATGAACAGGCTTCCTTCATGCTTTCACGAGTTGCAGATCTTGCAGAGTCATGGAGCAGTCTCGAGGATATTCAAGATAGGATCATCCCATGCATCCGGGAATTGAAGGGCATTTTCAAAGCAAAGATTGATCGAGGACAAGGTTATCGAAGCTGGAGCAGCTTATGACTTCAACGGATGGTACTATGCTTTGATCTCAAGGAAGGGAGTCCTCGAAAAGGTGAAACAAGATAGTGGTAGAGTTGAAGAACAAGTAAAAGAAATTCAAAGTAAAATCTATGAGATGGCTGCAGATATGCTAGACAAGGAGATTGTCCGAAGGAAACACTTGCGGCCAAGGAGTTTGAAAGAGCAAGTACAGAAAGTTTTCTCCACCACCGGGCCAATTATGAAAGAAGGTTTCACCAAAGTGTTCGACTTCATGGACATCATAAGTTCTTTCTTGTTACAAGAGCCAGCTTGGGTGACTATGTTTGCAGAATGTGCCGAGAACTTGGATTTGCTGGAGTACAACGTCAGCGCGCTGCCCGACATTGCGATGGAGGAGGTCGACCTAATAGTGTCCAGGTTCGCCGAACATGAGGCTGCACAAGTGGATAAGGATGACACTCCAGTTGTCTAGTGTTCTCTTCAGTTAACTGATTGTGGTTTTGGAAACCCTAATTAGGGTTTAGTTCCATTTAATCTTGGCCATTGATCTTGAATCAATCTCGGCCGTTCTTTGTAATTTGAAAAACTATATAAACCCCCCCTCACTCTCTCATTTCTCATTAGAGATAGTTAGATGCTTAGAAGTTAGATATTCATTAAGAAGTTAGAGCAGATTTGAGATAGATAGATTGTAGAAATAAAGAGAGAGTTCTTATGAGATTGTTGTGAAAACACTACTTTGATAATGGAGTTCAAATGCATGAGGTGCCTTGAATACTTGATTGTTGAATAGTTGCATGGTCGCATATTTTCTTTCTCTCTTAGTAGATTTGAATTAAAATGTATGTTAGAAGAATGATTGATTGATAACGGAGATTAGTGAAACCAAGCTCATACTTTCTTTGGGTGGATGATTTCACTCAATGTGCAAAGTTAGATTGAGCTTTACTGTGGATGCTTAACTTCTGTTTTAATAATTGTTGTTCGATCTGATGGCAATTATTTATCACGTGAAAATCACAAGCACATTCCTAGAAGATTGCACTTGCTCTGCGTAGTTGTCGTTGAACGTGGCGAAACAGAGTATGGTTTATTTGGTTTCACTTAGTCTTCGTCTTCTCTTGATTTCTTAGGAGTAGTGTAGAGTCTCTAAACCCTAAATCTTTTTTCACTTTTTTTTATAAAACCAAAAAACCCAAAATGGTACTGCGTTTATGTCTCCACTTCTTCGAATAACTTGCAAAATCTTACTTGTGCCCACAGCAAATCACATCCATACCACAGAGCCTATCCGTGTTCATCTTAAACATTGGAATTACCCTATGACCTCACTTGCAATCTTAGCATAGGAAGTAGTTTTTCAAGAGAGAATAGAGCGTCTGTGACACTTTGTTCTAAGGTGTTTGTTGTGTCATAAAACGCGCATCAACACTGCCAAACTAGGGTTTTCCCAAAATAAAGATAAACAATCTAAAAAGAGAATAACTACTAGGGCACCATTAACCAACTCGCATCTTTCTCCTACTTATAAAAACTAGGGCTTCATTTGCAGCTAGATGGAAAAGAGAATTCAATTCAGATGTCGTTACATTATACACTTCATCAACTAACTTTTAATTTCATTTTCAGCTGAAAAGAAACTATTAACTATAAACATCTAACAGGAAATTGCAGAAGAATAATAATTACTTTTCTTTGCTTCCAAAAGATAACGAATAATTACTACAGCTATGAAACAATAAACAGCTGAATAAATTCAAGTAACTATCTCACTAAGTATCTGAGAATCTTACAATGTTCATTAACATAAAAGAATAGCATTCATGGCATAGATGAAATAGAAATTCAATTACAATGTTCATTAACATAAAAGAATAGCATTCATGGCATAGATGAAATAGAAATTCAATTAGCATTGCATGTACCTGGATTTATGAGAGAGGAAGAAATACATTTGACATCATCTCCATACTGTCATACTTGGAAATCTTTATCAAGGGAAAGAGAATTATTATCAAGGGTTTTACCGCCCAACCAAGACCTATTGGTCTCCCGAGTTTCTTCAACTGAAAAACTTGCCCTTCACGAGGGAAACAACATGGATCAATTTATCATCATGCCTCTGAGCCTGGTGTCAAGGACCTATACCTCCTGATCGACCTAACTAAGGGTACCTCCCAACTAGAAAGGCCACTCCGATCATTGGTATATCTGATACTTGATAGCTGATAGATGCTGAATCTAGCATCGTACCTTGGCCAAGGATTTTATATTACTGGCACTCCTGTGCCGATATCTCTGGCACACTTGTGCCGTCAGCATTCTCACCCTTGCTCGACATGACAACTCTCTGTTCGAGTTATAATTTTATAATAGCAATTTAATTACCATTTCTTCTTAATTTGAAGTTATAATTTAACCATCAAATTTCATACATAAAACCGGAGATTCATTGGCATAAGGATATTCAAGTCTCTCATTTAAGGTTAAGTTAATATCATTAAGCATTTATTATGAAGAGAGAGAGAGAGAGAGAGAGAGAGAGAGAGAGAGAGAGAGAGTCCTGACTCCACAACTATCACTCCCTTTAAGCCTAATTGTCTCCTCTAAACAAAAGTTGTTATCATTGAGTTCTAATGTACTGAACGACATATTTAGATAGGTGATCCTTCATATCTTATCATTCCACTTCCTATTTGGACCCAAGTTAATATTACATTGACTAGTTGAATATCAATTTCTTTTAGTTTCCGGCTAAGCTTTAATCGTAAAGTTTATACAAAAGAAAAGAGAGAGATTGATACCTCATTGGAATTTAGTTACATATCATGGTTCCAAAACATACTTCTTGATTTAAAGTTAGACTGATTACTTAGGATTTGTTAGCTTAAAACATAATAAGAGAGAAAGTCAAGGCTTGACACTAGTAAGGATTCCCCAAATTTAACAAACTTGTAACGAAGAGAGAGAGAGAGTGACCAGTATCAACTTTGATACTCAACAAAGTATAAAGATTACCTGCTTTATTTCAATTTAAGTCTGTTCTTAGTGCAGATTGATTAAATCAGCAAAATTCCAAGAAAAAGAATAGGTATATAAGCTTATGAAAATGATTATGATTGTCTTGTCTCAGACAAATTGAAACAGATTGAAGAGAGAGAAAAGAGTTTCGTTTTAGTTATAGAGGTAACTGGCTCAAAACAACCCAACGACAACTTGATAGGTATTCATTTAATTCTAAGAGGAGATGGCAAGAGTTTCGAAGCATTAAGTTCATTTTACATAACATTAAGGATAGATTCTATTAAGGGTCGAGTACTTGTAATCTTCCAACTGTTCAAGGACTCTAAGATATTCCATTAATTCATTAATAGATCAATTCATTGCTAACGCAGCTAGATTTAACTAATTGCAAATCACATATACGTGCCTGATTAAGAATGTCCAAATCCGGTTGAAACCTCGAGTTGAATTCTTCCAATGATTGGTGTAGGAGTCTGGAACTCTACCACGTCTAATCACTTATGCCCGTCACTAGATTTCGTCCTTGGGTTAGAGAGAACCAAGAGATAATGATGGAAAAGCTTGACTAGATATAAGTAGTAATTGTAAAGCCAAAACAGGTGACACCTTCTCAGAAAAGGATGACCATGCTTCTTAGAAAAGTCGATGGTATTTTCCAGAGAACGAGCTAGAGTAGGAACGTCATCTCACGTATCATACTATCACCCCAGAAAAAGGATCAAGAGCAATGCAAACCAGCTCCACTTTAAGTCTCGACTGCAAGAACAAATCAACGGGTGTGTTCTGATGCTACAGCTGATGAGAAGAGTGAATGCAATGTGAAAGAAAGGATACCCTGCCGTAATGGTTGCTGGTGCCAACTAAGTTTTCAAAAGCCTAAGATCCAATTCAATGAAAGGAAGAGACTCTTGCTAGGAAGTGGCGATAGCCTCCAAGAGGATGGAAACAAAACCAAAAGAATACAAAGCTTTTCCTCGAGAACTCCAAATCAAAGATATGAGAGTCGCTCCCGAAAATCCCCCTGAAATGGAGAGAGCCCTTCCTCCAAGCGAATACCACCCAGACGTTACAAGAATCCATCCATCTGCCCATTCTTGGGCGTTTCAAGATGGAGGTGGCGCGGGCACGGGAATTTCCTTCCCCCAAAATTGATTCCACTCAATATTCAATTTAATTCATTTTTAATTTAAGCCATTCGATGATATAAATTTGAAATTGATAACCTTTAATTTATGTTGTTCCTTTCAAAATTTACTCGCGAGATTAATATATATATCAAGAGTTGCTTCACTCCATTTTTAAAAGGGTATAATAATTTTAAAATTATAATTATTATATTTATTTAATATTTGATTAATCATTTGAAATCTTCCCCAAGATGATTAAAGATTTGTACATTTTAAATTAGCTTATAAAATAAATAATTATCATAAATTATTTATGGCCAAGTTACGACGTTGATTCATTGACTGACTCGAGGCTCACGATAAAATTGATCCTTGTTACCACATCCTCTCCCTGATGATATTTCGCTTTCTCTCGTGGCGTCGACAAATCCTGCATCCATTGAAAAGGATTATGATTAGATCGTTCTCAACGGCTAAATAATATGCATTTAAACTTAATCTCGCGATCTCATTCAACTTCACGTGAACAATAAATTCACTTGTAAAATACATAGTTTGTTACATTACAGTTACAATAAAAAGAACAACTATTGCCTTTTCAATGTCATTTTCACATGAAAGCAGTTGTTTGCAACTAACTTTGCATTCAAAATACATAACCAACATATAGTCTCAATGCGGGGGATGTGACATAGCCGTCCTCGGGACAGCCAGGGGACTTCCAGAAGTCCCCTAATTGTCGTAGGGACAGCTAGCTGTCACCCATGGTTCAACAACTTTCACTTTATTTTTTTTGTAAAAAAACACATTTTTGAATAAAAAAAGGATGGACGGACCCACAAAGACGCCCCCACCCCTTTAAACAAAACCTAAAGCTATTTCACTTATCAAAACAACCAAAAAGAAAAAAACATTCTCATTTTGACATTTGCAAACTTAGGTGAAGAGCAACAAGTGAAAGAGGAGAGAACAATAGTTGAAAGAGGAGACTAGGGCATCAAATCTACTCCATTAGAGGTAAGCTTTTCATTTTTCATTTGTTTTCCATTTTTTAATTTTTTTTTCAATTTTTTACCACATAGGAAGGGCATGCAAGTTTATTTTTTCTTTTATTTGAAATTGCAACTCTCTCTTAAATTCTTAATCAAAAAAAGTCATGAGCAGCAGTGAGAGTACTAGTAATGATAGTGAGGAGGTTGAGGTTCAAATGCATGAAAGAAGTAGACCTAGAAGTAGAACTCATAGAAGTATGGCAGCCACTGGGGGTTCTTCAGGGAGTGGGAGTGTAACGGGGCCAACAACTTCAAACCCATTTGAATGTCCTTCCAAAGTGCTCAAAACCTATGCAAAAGGCCCATTTAATTTGGAGCCATATGTTTTCTATGTTTTTATGCCATTTTATAGTTGAAACATGGAGCCTTTGGGCATTTTGTTATAGTTATTATATAATATGTATGCACATTCACAATGAAGGCATTTGAATTTCTTTAACTTGTTGGTGAATTCTCACGTGAAATCTGAATTCAAGTCTAATGTTATGTATTAATCTTCTACAATGTCTATGATGAATGTTTTATCAATGTTACGATACAAATATTTGAAATTTGAATTTCTCTATATTTTAAAAAATTTCCCTATTTTTTATAGCTGTCCCTGTCTTCCCCTAAAAAATGGCCCAAAAGTACTCCCATACAGGAAACACGTCCCGTCATTCCCATCCCTGAAACTTGGGGAAGCATAGTTATTAATCAATCTAACAAAGTATCAGCTCTCAAAAGGTAGCTATCTATCAACAACAAAATATATGAAAATAATTATATAGCATTGCTTCTAAAACATAATGATCTTAACATTTGAAGCAAAATTTGGGAAGGAGTTATAGCAGATCTAAGGGGAGATTATAGCAGATTTGAGCAGACCTTGTTTTACTAGAGGTTGGTGCCTCTCACATTGAAGAGATTGGTGTCTCTTGCTGGGTTGGTGCCCAGTTGTGGGGATTGACATCTCCGGTGGGTTGGTGCCTATGAAGATGAGCAGAGATTGTTGTCTCCAATAGCTTTGGTGCCTACTAAAATTGTAAGAGATTCAATAAAGCAATATTTTTCTTCGTTTTCTCCTGTAAGGGTTTCCACGTAAATTGTGTGTTTTTCTTGTGTTGCATAATTATTAGATCTTGTGTGATTGATATTACTATGGTTGTTAAATTTTTGAAAAAATAAAAGATTGTCTTTTAGGAACTTAAATGCAGATTTTATGCAGAAGAATAATCTGCTGCTAAACATTCTTTGTTCTACATAAATATGAATAATCTGACAAATGAAATAATGTTTGAGGGTCGGGAATGCTGATTTTAGGCAGAACTCCAAGAAGCTGGTGAACATCTTTCATACCATATAAATATGTGGGCAATCTAACAAATGTAACGACTACATAATTCTTAACAAAACCAGGCATATACTCATTGTCACACACTAGTTGTTCTATTTGATGTATTGATTGGACATCAGACTTAACTAGAAGATTATTTTGGTTTTATGTATGATGGTGATTGTGTTCTGGTTTATGCTAATTTACAGAGACACACACACTAAAATATTATCTATTGGGCAGTTCAGTCTTGTTTGTCTCAGATAAATTTGTTTCTTGGATATGCAATAACTTTCAATTGCATGCAATAAGGGTATTATACTTTAATGTTGCATTAGCTATAGAAACCTATGGAGTGTCAGGCTTTGCTATATTTATGGTGCACTAGAAATTTGATCCATTTGGAATTTAAATGGACTGGCAGCTTGTCGGTCATTTCTTGGAGGAAATGTGTGTGAATCCTTCCTTTATCATAAATCATCCCCAGATCATGAGCCCTCTTGCAAAGTGGCACAGAACCAGACCAGAATTGACTGAGCGATTTGAACTGTTCGTGAATAAGCATGAGGTATTTCAGCTAGCTGCTTCTGTTGATTGTGGTTTATTAATTAATAGATTTCATTGGTAGTGTGTGGATGGAATTCTTCAGTTGCTATTAATGAGGGAAGGAAAAGATTCATTCTTAAAGTACACAAGAATGGATAAAGTTTGTACTGTTGCATCTTGTTTAACACTACTGGGTGCATCTAATGATGGAATTTTACAGAGTTAAAGACTAGTTAAATATTGTTGGTTCAAAGAACAATGATTGTTGCATATGCTTGGTTTTGAAGCTTGCTCGCTTATGGTATATGAAATGTTATATTTGTCTTTTGCAGTTGTGCAACGCATATACTGAACTTAATGATCCTGTTGTCCAGCGTGAGCGCTTTGCAGATCAGCTCAAGGTACCTAGATTTTCTCTAACCAGCTTGCTTCTGTATCCATTGCCTTAATTTTGGGCTTAACCTTGAGAATCATTGATTTTTTGAATTATCTATACTGTGTATATGGTGAATTACATTTGTAGGGGTCATCTATTTTCTATTTTCTGAATCAGTGGGAAGAGATATGCGTAATGCATTGTAGTTTGTGCATATGCCATGATATGCTTCGCACCTTTGTGAATCTCATAATAATTTTTTTTTTCAATTTCTGTATAATCGTTGTGTACAATTTACACTGCTCTGGTGTATAGGGGTACTTCCTCATCCTCATTTGATTTCTTGGGCATCCATATCTTGCCATCTTATGGAAATTCTATTTCCATTGAATTTTGTCATGCATTGTGAAACATAGGTACACCATTTTCTAGTTTCTATGATTTCTAGAAATTAAAAATTTAGGAATAAGAATCTCTTTGTGTCCATTTGGGCTTATATTTTTCTTCTGTAAGATTAATGATTGGTTTTTGAAAGTGGCAGTGCTGTGTTAGTTCAAACTCTATTCTTTGATATGTATTTTTGTGCGATGGAGAGAATCCATGTTTTTAGTGTTTGTTAATATTCTTATTACTTCTTGGATGTGTTGGACACAGTATTGATTGCTTGAGCATTGAGATCAATTTTTGCAAGTTAAATATAGATTAAACTGTTCACTAGGTTAGGGTTTGACTAGTTAAAAAATAAATTAAATTGACGAATTAAACCTGTCAGAAACTGGTCAGAAGCTGTATGTTTGGTTGCTGCAGACAAATATTTTATCTAAATGTTTTCTAAATGATTTTCATTTTGTATGCTTTCAAATATTTCAGGACAGGCAATCTGGTGATGATGAAGCAATGGCCTTAGATGAAACATTTTGTACTGCATTAGAGTATGGGTTGCCACCAACTGGTGGATGGGGAATGGGGATAGATCGTCTTGCCATGATTTTGACAGATTCCCAGAATATTAAGGTCAGTTTTGTTTGCTTGATTGCTTGTTTCTGGAGATACACAATTGCTTGATATAAGAGCTAACAATTGCATGCCACTTTCAGGAAGTTCTGCTCTTCCCTGCAATGAAACCTCAAGAAGATTCTTCCTCCAAAGGTTAGTTTTTCGTTGATTAATCATGGCAAACACACCGAGGGTTTATTTCTAAACGTCAAATGGGAATTTGTTGTTTACTGTGTGAGATGTGAATTTCTTTGAAAATATACAATTGGAAGTATTTTTGGTTCCAAAATATGTTTTGGAGAGGGAAGTTGGAAGTTTCTTGTTTGTGGTAATTCATACTTTTATGTTGAGCCGCATCGCTGCAGTGCTGTTAAAGTGAAGATTGATTGCAATATAGAATTTGTTCTCATCTCTAGGGAAAAACCAATTAGAATGAAAGGTGAAAGATAAAGGCAGCTCTTTAGGTTGATGCCTTGTGAGACAATTTTTTTCATTTGCCTATAGAGCATTTAAATTTTGTACTCCTAGGTTTTGACATCATGGACAAGCTTAGTGGCAAACTTGAACTTGCCAATCCACCTACATCGAGTAGTTGATTTGCATAGGAAGAGAAGGGAGAAACTTGCGTCGAAATATTGTAACACTGTGTGCTGTTAGAATGCAAAATCATGGTCACCTGGAAACTTAGGTTTGTGTTTGAATCTATATTATTGGTTCGTGCTCTGTAGTCCCTGGATTTGGGTCCAGCTTGAACCCAGTTTGGATTCTGGGTCAATTTGGCCTGGGATTGTGATAGTGTGCTGCATTTTGTTTGTGGGTTTGTTTTGAATGAGCCCAAACTGAATTTTGCAGATCCCAAAGCAAATCCACTAGATTTTGATGTTTTAAAAGTTTTTTAATATTTTTTTTGGTCTGTTTTGGGTGAATCCAGTCTTTTTCCTGCTCACATCTGCAAGAAACTGGTTTAATGCTGCTCAAGAAATGAGCACTTGTTTCATCAGCATATGGTCATTAGAGTGGACCGGGCAGTTGTTTAATGTTGCTTGTAGGTCACATTGGGGTACTCTTCATGTGGAGAAACCCTGTGAATGTCCTTTCTCAGCTGAGCATACCAGTCATACAAAGGACGTTGTCCTCCATTGTCCATTGTCTGCTGTCGTTGGAATTTTCCCGGCCAGTGCTGCATTTTTCAGCAGTCTTTTGTTTTGTTTGAATATAAAAACAATAAAAGTTATCATTTAATCTTTCTTATAATTGATAATATTGTGAAGGTTAAAAATTGAAAATAGATAAAGGAATCTATTATTAAATTGTGAAGGGATTATTTTGTATGACATTAAATTGATGATAAGTGTTTATTTATTTATTAAGGAAAGTATAGCAGCAAAATTCTTGTGGTGAAAAAATTGGCAAAACAAAAGTATGAGTTTTTGTCAAAAAATTGGGAGGATTTGAATGGGAAAAAGTCGGATTTAAAAAAAGTGTAGAAAAAGGGAGAAAAACATATTGTTTTTGAAATTTATAGTTATTTCAATAGCAAAGAGATAATCAAACATCTAGGTTGTATGATGCTTGCGATCTACAATACAATTTCGAGGAAATGTCCAAGTAGAACCCAAACATTCTAGATGAGGAACTTGAGCAAAACCCATGCTCAGATGTCAATTTTTCAGAAACTTCTTGATGAAATTTGTACAAGTCTTAAAAGAAGATTGTGCATGCTTAGCTAAACATTAGAAATGGTTAAGCAATTACAAAGATCTCCCGTAATTCAGATCTCACCTTTTAAAACAACCATTTCTAATGTTGAAAGCTTTTCTGATTTTCCCTAAATAATTTTCTTGCAGAAAGATATGAATGATTTTAAATAATGTGCTTGACAAATTCTAAAAGAGCCATCTCCAATGGAAATGACATGATCAATTGCTTGACAATTGTCTTCACATTTCATTTCTACACCCTATTTAATAACAATAGTTTAAACTTTGACAATGCATAGCTGAAGTCGTAATTGGCTTCTAATGTAAATTGATATATCCTTTTCTTGTTGTAAATCTAAAATCTGCAATTGAGTGAATCAATGAGTAGACTGATTTCTCCCAACACGTTTTGAATGTATGCTTCAGAGTAATTTGTCAATGGGAAACCAATAATTCCACACTTTTCTAAGGCAATAGAGCTTTATGAAAATTTTCAAAAGGAAATACAATTTAGTGATTTCATTCTTTTTATGTCCCTCCAAATTTAAAAAAATCGCTATGTGATTAGCTTCACCCCCTTACTCACAAATTAAAAAGCCAAAATACATCATTGAGTGAGTAGATTATGTTTGTCTTAGAGATAGTTCAAGTTACCTAGGTAAAATAAGAGGGAAAAATATATTCATGTCTATCTAATTGGACAAAATTCCTTGTATGTATTTTCTAAGTTTAAAGACATTTTCTTATTTTATCTCTTCAAAGCCCCAAATGAGATGTACATTCGTTTTTTTGAGCATGTCATGCTTTGAAAACTGGTATTTTATGACTCTTAACTTTTCTATTGATGATTGAAGACATGAATAAAGGTATTTTACAAGGAGAGTTGTATAGCAACGAAATTTACAGTAACAAAAATCTAGCAATGAGTTGCAGCAATCATCAAATAAAAACACCTATTCACTCATGTAGTGGCAATCTGGAAAAAAAAGCACAGTTGCTGCAAACCATAGGGCATAGACAAAATAAAATCATGCTGCGACTACACCCTGCAAAATCAAAATAATTTTCCCACTTCAACTAGAGGAAGGGAAACAAAAATTAATGTGAAAATCGGAGGTAAAAACCATACCAAAAATCACACGAAAAATGTAATAACCTGCTCTAGTTTTGTATGCAATTTTTTTTCGATTTCATGACTCTGGGTGAACAGGCATTTTGTCAAACAGTTATCCAAAGGCTGTTCTTAATATGTTTTCCCATGTATTCTTCCAGTGTAAAAATTACTAGTTACAATTCATGAATAAAGTTGAATTCTTTCTGATTACAACTTACTACTCTGGCAATAATTAACTCATAATTTCACTATTTTATAGTATTTCTCTGAAATTACTTACACAGCAATATTTCTTTGAAATCACATGTACAGCAATATTAGCAACGAGTTTCTTACCTGATACAATATAACAGAGATATCCTTTGCAATTTCTAAACCTCCTTAAGTCGCTTCAATGCTTCTCTTATTGCTTAATATCACCTAGGACAGATAGCAGCAAGCAATTATGGAAGTTAGCAGCTAAATTATCTGTTATTGCCCAGTGATGTTATCCTTCCACGGGTGAACACCTTATTTCCCATCCTTTTTATCCATGAAGACTCCATGCTTGTTCCATCTTAATGATGTGGCCCTTCCCTACAACCTGACTACTTTAATAATGGCAACTGTTCTCTAATTTCTTCATTCCTTATTTGTGACTCATGAAGACATTTGTGGCAGCAGCAATATTAACAATAATTCCTAAATGAAGTCGTAGTTTGGCTGGTGCAGCTTGTGAAATGAAGAGGCGACTCTAAGGAAGTCGCAAGAGTGAGAATTGCTCCTTTTTACCCAATGACCTGGCGTGCGCCCCTTTGAAACCAGTACGGCAGCTAGTAATAGTTACCACATACAAGGAAATAATCGATATATTGATTTGACCTGAATTGACCTACTGGCACCTCCACGTCACTCCTTTAGCTCCAATTTCCAACACAGTTCTATCACAAGGTTCCACGGCTTATGAAGCAGAGGCGTCTAAAATACAGCTCACAACCCCACCTTAGTTTACCCAATACTCTTCCGGACGTCACACGGCAATATTCATTCCTTCAATTATATTCATCGCCCTTCTCTCATTGATCCCGTGTCTTGTTACTGGTCACGGCTACTTTAAATAATATGCTCAGCTGGAATATTAATGGGTTGCAGGAATATTAACAGCCTTCCAAATGACTAACTCTGCAATGCTTCAATTCGGTATCCTATATAACCTTTACAGGAAAGATTTGCGACATACCATATAGTTAAGTTCCATGCCAGAGTTAATTAATGATCACATCTAGGCTTGACTGCTGCGTCATCCTCTCAAATCTCTATCACCACCTTAGGAAAGATGCAGCCAGCTTAACATATGATTTGAACCAGCCTTGGCAAGAATGGCTCACAAAATTTAAAATTCGCTTCCAGGTTTCCAAATGACTAAGTCTGCAATGCTTCAATTTGGTATCCTATATAACCTTTACAGGAAAGATTCGCAACATACCAGTTAAGTTCCATGCCAGGGTTAATTAATGATCACATCTAGGCTTGACTGCTGCGTCATCCTCTCAAATCTCTATCACCACCTTAGGAAAGATGCAGCCAGCTTAACATATGATTTGAACCAGCCTTGGCAAGAATGGCTCACAAAATTTAAAATTCGCTTCCAGGTTTCCAAATGACTAAGTCTGCAATGCTTCAATTTGGTATCCTATATAACCTTTACAGGAAAGATTCGCAACATACCAGTTAAGTTCCATGCCAGGGTTAATTAATGATCACATCTAGGCTTGACTGCTGCGTCATCCTCTCAAATCTCTATCACCACCTTAGGAAAGATGCAGCCAGCTTAACATATGATTTGAACCAGCCTTGGCAAGAATGGCTCACAAAATTTAAAATTCGCTTCCAGGTTTCCAAGAAAGTCCATGCCAACAGAAACCAAAGCTCAGCCATCATAAATCTGAGCTTGACGATAATACGTCATATTCAACTCGAGATACACCCAGCTACGGTAATATTGCCCACTAATTATGACAATTTCCTTGTTTGGGATCAGGGGGTTCATAACAAAATTTTGCACTTAACAACACCCCGTCATCTTATTACACTCAATTCCCTGTTTGAAGAAACTTCTTATGCCTATTGAACCAAAGGGATAATATTGCACTTGTTCCTTATTAGAAACACAACCAGCTTTTTACTCTTCAACAGTAATAAAGAATACCGTGAAAACTGCATAAATTTATCTTTAATAGACGGATTCAAGAATTAATTAAATCACTCCCCCTTAGTACGGCTATCTCTGCACAATTGATAAATATAAATATTATCTTCGTCACTGTAAATCTGCAACTTATTATGCACTCTGAAGTCATGAATTTCTATAACTTTGACTGTTGAATTCGACTGCAAAATCTGAGTGATTTCCGCCAGTATCAGTCAAGGTGGATAATCTCACCACCAAAACTAATCTTCTTTCAGAGGGTTTCCATTCTCCAAAAGGCTGTGGTGAACTCTGTTCAACCAGCAAATGTTTGTTCTCCCAAAACCAAAAAAACCTAGCCTCCTGCAAATGAACTCCAAGATGCTTTTATTCTTTCCTCTCCGTAACTGCCCATCACCTCCTTGAATTCCTTGAATTTGCTTTTATTTTTATTCTTTTTAAGAATTAGTCCTTAATTTCACCCAAAAGTGAATTAATTTAATTTAAATTTTTCAAGAACTTAAGTTACTTTGCACACCTTTTTAAAATAATTAATTTAAGTTGTCTTTTAATTTAATCTTTTTTGACAACTTAAACATTAATTATTTTATTAATTAATATTTCCCACAGCCAACTGAAAGTGTAGAAAATACAAAACCCAATCAAAATTGATATCTGAAGGTGCCAGAATACACTAGAATTCCATGGAACAACAGATAACCTCTTTGACAACATTGATTGACGCCGAGAAAACCAAAACTAAACTCAACGTTGACATGCTCGAAAATGGGGATATTACATAAAAACCCTCTTCAAATTTCAGCAAACATTAAATTTTTTATAAAAATTTGCCTAAAATATGTACATTAATGGCAAACACATTTTTACTAATATATATTTTTGAAACGCATTTCCATAATCCGATCAGACTCCATCACTGCAAGTGCGCGGCTCCCGGCAAGCATCTGCAAAATTGTATGATTCAGTGGGCAGCTATTCCATGCCTAGAAGTGCATGTTTGGTTTTACGTATAGTTGCTGGGAGATGCGTCTCCCCACCTCAGAGAGTCGTCTCGGAGACTGGTACCGTCTCCGAAGACGTCTCCACAAGGCTGGAGACTTCTGCCGAAGTTTCTGGAGTACCCTGCCGTCTCTTGCTGCAAAAAATGACGCCTCCTGCTAAAATACCTAAAAAGATTTTAAAGTTTAAACATTTGAAACTTTAAAAATTAAAGCATAATGTATTTGACGCATCTAAGAGTGATTAAATTATTGTTTTGAAAGTTCAATGTCATCATATTTTCAGATTTTCTATAAATTTTTAATTTTTAATTTTTTTTTTTTTAATATATTTGTGATAGGTCGAATGTGAGCGTTAGAAGACAAGCAGCAAGTAAAAGAGTGCAAATAAACACCAAAACAACCTACACCTCAAGATTAGCCTAAGTTGGAAACAAAACAAGATAAAAGCAACAAAATGGAACTTTATACCTTGTGTCGAATCGATCCTTTGGTTGGCCCTTCGATCTTTGATGTGTATGCTCCTTGGATGGCACAAGATGCAAGCTAAATGATGATGTGAGGATGGATGGAAATTGATGAAAACATGAAAATGGCTAAGTGTAGATTGAGAAACAAAAGTGCAAGAGTTTGGCTAGCAAAATGATCTCCCCCAAAATGAGAGAAAAGAGGGGGTATTTATAGGAATTTTGAGAATTCCTAGGGGAAATGGATGGCCAAGATTGAGTCACCAAATATCAAGATGTAGGGCTAAGGTGAGTTGAGAACTCACAAGCCCTCACATCTTGACATGTGGCATGTGATAGCCCTAAAAGGTGAAGTGGACATGAGGTGGAAGGAGGTACATGACATGGAGGGGTACAAAGTACCTTGGGATTGGACAAGATCTCATAGGAGGTCCTTGTCCCCATGTGGTGAGAGGACATGTGAGGAATTAAAATTCTTCAAATTATTCTCATGGGGGAGATGGGAAAGAATTTTAAATTCCAAAGGGTGCATTAGATTAAATGTGAATTAAAATTCACATGGAAGGGATGCCTTGTCAAAAAGAAAAGCATTTAATAGGTTGACTCAATTAAGTGATTAGGATTGTGCAAGTACTTGATTAGGCCCGATTAATGAAGATTAGAAGAGTTAGATTTCACGACTTGATGTGACAAGTCAAAGATCACATGGGAAGAGAAAAAATAATTTAATATTCTTTGAAGGATAAAAAGGAATTAAAAATTCCTTGAGAGGCTAATTAGGCTAGTTAGTGAAGGATTAGAGGATGGTTAGGTGGCTAAGAGAGATTAGAGGCCAACTTGCAAAAGTTGGAGGATGTGACACCTCCTAATCAAGGATTAGGCATGTGCACATCCTAATGATGGGATTAGAAGAAGGACTAAGATAAGATAAAAATGATGGAGGATGTGATATGAAGGGAATTAAATAAATCCAAAATATTTATTTAATTCAATTGATGGAAGGAGGATTAAAGATATAAGGTATTATTAATTAAATATCTTAAGGATTTGGCAGAATTAAAGATATTAATTAAATAATAGTAGTATTACTTAATTAACGAAAATAAGACGGAAGGGGATGAATTTGGATAAATTAAGTGTCCAAATTTAGATGTCCACAATATTAAAAAAAAGGGCGTCTCCAAGTACCCCCATCTCCTATTTAAAAAAAAAGCCGTACCAATACTAGTACTAGTCTCGCCACAACTATGGTTTTAGGGTTTTTTTATTTACGTTTTTTTTATTTCATTTAGTTTTATATTGGCGAGTTGAAAGAAGCCTTAGCAACCAGGTCAGACCGTAGGTTGATAGAAATGCTGTGGCTGGATCCATGGCTTGTCAAGAAATTGTGTAAATAAGGGAAGCATGTTCGAGCGAGTAATCTCCTAACACCGGTTGGAAGGCATTGAGGAGAGGAGGCCCCAAACTTAATAAATTAAAATTTAATATTTTAAAATATTTAATTTAGATTTTAACACAAACTGGAACCTTGCCCTCCAAAAAATTGTGATTATATTCAGAAAAATTGGCGGAAATTGGAGAAAACAACTCAAAAGCAGCAGTCAACAATATTTCATAAAAAATATGTTTTTAACTGGGAGAAAATCAAGAATTTCACTGTTCCATAATTAATTGTGATTTCCCCAATTTTTCCCAATATATGCTTCTATGAAGTCAACGCCTTTATGGTTTACTATTATAGCTTGGAGGATATAATGGGAATTGGTAATTTGGATTGAACAAAGGCGAGATGTAGTTTTTGTACAGTAAACAAACCCAACCCCAATTTCTTTTTGCCAAATCTGTGAATTCAAACTGAACCAGAATTGTTAACTTAGTTTTAAATAAAGTTGTTAATAGTTAATTTTATCTTGGATTTTAAAATTTTCATTTTTTATTATTAATATTCTTTATTTAATTATAATTTGCTATCTTTAGATTTATGGTTCAATATTTTTATTTTTTATAATTTCTTTTATTTCAGTATATTTAGTCTATGTTACTGGGTTCAGTAGAACTGGCTGCTGTATTGAATGGATTCCATTCAGGTCTAGGCCCTGGGCACCTCAGATTTCTTGTGGGTCCATGTTGGTTGTACCCATTGTGAACCTGCAGGAGAAATTGACGTCGTCACAAACATTAAAGGATAGAAAACCCAATATATTTGTCCCAAATAATTTCAAATTTCAATCTTGATCTGCTCCAAATCACATTAATTTAAAAAAAAAAGATTGCAACATAAGAGATCAATGAAGGATGAATAAAAATTGTCTCAGTCTTGACTGAAATGGTGCGTAATGCTTGACGAGATTTGACTTAAAAGTCTTGGCTGTTTCCCTATGGATTGCAAGGGTTTACATTTATTTTCCCTTTTTAAAGAACTATTACAGCTACTAACCAGAGATTGTAGTTACCGATACCTTTTTTGGCTTTAAGGCTGAATTATGCAAAATTTCAGAACACTTACGTTGGGAGACTTGAGAATTGGAATTGTGTGTATTTTAGTTTGTATGGAATATGTGCATCCTTTATACAGTTTATGTTATTTTATTTACTTTTTATCTTGATTGTAATTGACATTGCATTCTTTTGTACAGTTTGAAGTGATCCAACAAAGGTCAAAGTCAAACGGAATGCCTATTGTGCTGCACAAAAGTATTGGTCGAGTTTTTGTCATTGCTTTAGCTTTCTAACTGCATTTTAGTATGTCTCATGTTATATCAGGGGGACAAATATCATTATGTTCCTTGTAATGGATGAACTAGAATTATGATAAATACAATTATTTCTTGATTTATCTCCCTATTGTTTGGAATCCAGATTGCTAGATGGATGATGGGCAATTGACCCCCGTCTGTTGTAAATTGGAGTTTCTACATGTTCTCGATGATAGCTAAATACTTTTTCTTGGTGATGGTAATGATGTGAATCTGCCGACAGATAAATTTTTGGAAAATTTGTTTGTTTTGCTTTGCAGAGGCGAAGTTCAATTTCCCTTAATTCCTTGTGTTATTTTGAGAAGACACAAGACTTGAACTGTATTGAGTTCAGAAATTTTGTTGTAAAACTGCTATGTTCCATGGTGTTTGCAAGGTGGGACAGCAGTGTTGATAACTGATGTGAATCTCCGAATCTCCCAGTGCTGCGCTGCCTTTCTGTAGATTCAGATTGTATTTCTAGTTTCATTGTTTATCTTTTGCTTGCTGTTTTTAGTTTTAGAAATTTTCATTTTGTTTTTACTGTTATAAACAGCATTTTTGTAAACTCTTTATATAACCAGTGATCATGAATAAAACAGTGTATGTGTTATATTTTTCTGTGAAAAATTGCTCTGCTGCAAGTGTTTCTGTCTATTTTGTATGCTGGTAATCTTCTGGGACTTTTAAAACACTTCAAGCAGTTCATATATATATATATTTATTTATATGAATTGTATTGAGTTCCAGGAATTTCATAGTATGATTACTATGTTCCATGGCATATATATAAGCTCTAACCTTTCTCAAATGTTACATTTCATAAAATTCTAAAATATCAGGCTACAAAAGTACACTGTTTATAGCAAATAGTTAAGGAGACAAAAGAATGTATACTTAGTAACTACAGTGGCCCCTGGCTCTAGCAGAAAAATAGAAGCATTGAACATATGATGTGCCCAATCTGTTATTCTGTAGAACTAAACAAATGAAGAATAGCATCCAACAATCCAAATTGTTCTCTTGATGAACATAGGATCACTACGTTTCCAAGTTTAGAACACAATAAGAATTAAGAGTGTTAGATCCAAATGGCACATTGTTTGGAGAGCATTAAAACATATCAAGCAAACTGTTATATCTTGCAGAAGAATTAAAAATTGCTCTGCTGCAAGTGTTTCTGTCTATTTTGTATGCTGGCAATCTTTTGGGACTTTTAAAACACTTCAAGCAGTTCATATATATATATATATATATTTATTTATTTATATGAACTGTATCGAGTTCCAGGAATTTCATAGTATGATTGCTATGTTGCACGGCAAATATATAAGCTCTAACCTTTCTCAAATGTTACATTTCATAAAATTCTAAAATATCAGGCTACAAAAGTACACTGTTTATAGCAAATAGTTAAGGAGACAAAAGAAAGTATACTTAGTAACTACAGTGGCCCCTGGCTCTAGCAGAAAAATAGAAGCATTGAACATATGATGTGCCGAATCTGTTATTCTGTAGAACCAAACAAACGAAGAATAGCAGCCAACAATCCAAATTGTTCTCTTGATGAACACAATAAGAATTAAGAGTGTTAGATCCAAATGGCACATTGTTTGGAGAGCATTAAAACATATCGAGCAAACTGTTATATCTTTCTTGGGGCGCCTCTCTATCTGCTGTAGATTTTATAGAAATCATATTTGGCGTCGAGCAAGGAAGTGTTCTAATTTTCATGCCTTTGAGCCATGATTTCCATTTGTTTGAACAATGTGAATATTCAAGGATGACTAGTCATAATCTACGCATATTCCCTCCCTCTTTGTGAACTGTAGGAATGGTGAGAGATTGAATCCACTTATAATATATTTTGTGAAAATTTGTTTCTTCCTACTATTTTCATTTAAGATTTGTTTTAGTGTATTGTTCTCCAATAAAAACAGATCGAGAGATCACATCAAAAGTGTTTGATGGAGACAAGTTTAAATGGGTTTTGATAGGGAGTTCTAGTTTTGAAATTTATGGCTACCTATAGGGGAGAGGGGCCCATAGTGGAGCACCCAAACTTCGCATTTCTCAAAATTCTATGTGAATATTTCAAATCACTTTTAATTTTGTACAACAGTTTATTTGGCAACTCGTGTGCTTCTATATATTGTTTTAGGGCCACACCATCAAATATGATGCCATATTGACATGCGTTTTATTGAGGTGTCCAAAAAGGCACAAAAAAAAGTGAGACTGATAGTGGTGCACTAAGTCATGTTTTAATGGTGCGTTGATGTGGCATCACATGATTTGTTAGTTTGTGTACTTTATGGATAAAAAGTGTTATGCAATTGGATATTAAGGTGCTCCACTATGGGGCCCACTAAGGACTACTTCTATCCCCACTATTGGACCCCGCTCCACTATAGGCCCCTCTCCCCTAGATCCATTATATATTTATATTTAAAAAATCCTAAACTGTTTAGTTTTCATCGTGTAGCTTAACTTTCCTTTAAAATATTAAAAAAAGTTTTCAAAATTGAGTTTCTTTGTATTTGCAATTTCTCCCTTTAATTGTTGCTTCTATAAAGGCTTTGATTTAAGACACGTCTTGTAACTATTGAGCATGCCTTCTATTATATATTGACATACTCGTATCAAATTTTTAATAGTTTTGAGTATTTTTTCAATGTAATACTCTAATGTCTAATGTAAGGAATGCTTTCAATTGGACTTATGGTAAAATATTTTATTTGAAATACTACTTGCATTTCATTTTAAAGATACGGTCATTGATTTTCAACTTTTAGATCATGATTTTTTTTTTTAATAGTTTTGAGTACTTTTTCAACGTAATAGTCTAATGTAAGGAATGCTTTCAATTGGGCTCATGGTAAAGATAGTTTATTCAACATGTCACTTGTATTTCATTTAAAAGATATGGTCATAGGTTTTCAACATTTCGGTCAACGATCTTTTATTGGCTTTTTATTAGTGTTTTTAAAGTTTTGTTAATGAAATGTGATGGTAAATAAAGACGAAATACAAAATATTAATGTGATAAATTAATTGATTGAAGATAGCAAATCAATTTAACAAACAAATTGTATCAAAATAGATGTGAAAGATCTATTGAAAATGAGTGTTATAAGAAAGTGACAGTCTCTTATGGGAGGCAAGAAGTTATAACACTATTTTTTATTGTTATATAAATTCTTTTATTGCTTGTTTTTCAGCTGTAAATGGATAGAAATTGGGTTAGACAAAATAAAGCCATGGTTTGTGCTTCAATAGCTAAACTATTTTGGAGAATCTATGATGAGAAGGGAATGGTAAACAAGAGGAATGTGATATACAAGAACAAAATGGTATATGTAGATTACCATGCATCTATGGTTAACAACTTGTAGAGGTTTGCTTATACATTTTTCAAAAGAATGAGAAGATAATGTGAAGGTGTAATTATTTGTATTTGTTTTATGCATTTACATTTTGAAGTTTCAAATCTTGTGTAATTGATGCAATTTTAGAAAATAAATTTGAGTCATTTAACATTTAGGGAATTTGTTGTCTTGATGAAAAATTTACAAGAAATAGACCCCTTTGTCATCGCCTAAATAGAGAGAGCAAATTACTCTCTCTCAAAGTAAAGAGAGGAAGGATTGAATATAAAGCCTCCCACACCCCCAAAAATGCTTGTAGATGAAGATACTTGCTTTCTATGAAGGTTCTGATAAAAATATTAACCTAAAAGAGGGGTAAAAATTTATTTAAATAAAAAAAGAGCAATACAAAACAAGGGCACTATACATCCCTATCAATCTCTACTAATTGGTCCAACTTTTGAGACAAATCCGGGGGTAATTGACCCCTTTCCAGAATTTCCCAATCTTGCAAGTGATTAGATGCCCATTTAGCCAAACAATCTGAAACCCCATTCCATTTTTGAGGACTATGACAGAAAGAAATAGACTCCAAGGAAGCACATAGATTAAGAATCTGTTTTATAATAACAACCAAATGCCACCTGACATCCTCTAACTGTTGCCTCTTTAGCACAGACACAACTACTTAAGAATCAGATTCACAAATGATCCGTCTCCACCCAAGAGCACAACCACTCTCAATAGTGTATAAAATGGCAAGAGCCTCCATCACATTGTTAGTATACCAACCCTTATAAACAAAAAAGATAAACTCAACAGTCCCAAAACTAGTCTACCCAACTCCAATACTAGCATGACCAGGATTTCCATGAGAAGAACCATCTGTGTTGATTTTCAACACACCTTGAGCAGGAGGACACCAATGCCCCTCCTTGTTTATCTTCCGAAGAGGATGTCGACATCTGTTTCTCATGATTCGACCTGCACTCTGAGTAGCCCAAAGGAAGATTGAGGTGAGTGCAATAGACAACCTCTCTAGGATCCACATCCTTAGACAAGTCACACTTAGTTGCAATAGTTTCTCCCAAAGAATGAAGAATCTTCCACCATAAACGTTGGACAACCAACTTCACATCTTCAAAAGTCCAGCGATTCTTCTCCAGCTAGATAATAAAAAAGTCAGACCAAGAGCCCAAGTAACTTGAAGAAAAGAGGTCTTAATAGGGGCCTTACCCCACTGGACAAAGAACTTTGCCAAAGAAGAGACATGCCAACAAGTCTGGTTCCACATAGCCCACCAAAGGTGCCAAAGCCTCCTAGCAAAGGAACAATGGAAGAAGAGATGAGGGACACACTCTTCACTTTTACAACACAAAATACACATCAAGGGACCCTGCAACCCTTTCTTGCACAAGTTATCCCAAGTAAGACCAATTTTGGACCACTAGCCACAAAAAAATTGTATTTGGGCCAAGAAAATTTGTTCCACATTTTCTTCCACCAAGGAACCTCAAAGTTCCCAAACCCCTGCCTAACCAACACCCCATAACTTGCTGAAACATATTACTTACTAGATAAATCACTGTTACTCCAAGCCAAGACATCCCGCCTTGCCATGGAATTGCATTCACGTGATGCAAGAATCTGAGCCAACTCTTGCCTATCCTCCTCTGACCCTCCTGGCAGCCAATCGGAGGAGTGCTTCCATCTAAGACTAGCAACCAGTCCAATATTCTAAACAGACTTATAATGCTTAATCGTATTCCAACCTGCAACAGTAAAATGATCACAAAGAGACTAGAGGTGAGGGTAAATAGAAAGAATAGGAGGATGACCATCCCAAAAATCCCACCAAAAAAGAGCCTAGGAACTCGAATGACATCCAAACAAGCCCCTTAACCAACTGAGCCCCCGATTTGAGGGTATTTCAAATCATAGACCCCCTTCCTTCTAAAGGAAAACGAGGAACATCAAAAGTGTTAACATCCTTAAAATACTTGTGGGTAAGAATACGAGCCCAAAGTTGATGTTGACTAGTACACCAACGCCAATATAACTTAGTTGCAAGAGCTTGCCCATTCAAAACAACAAAACACAATCCAAGGCCCCCCTCTTTTTGCGGCCTGCACACCATATCCCACTTAACAAGACTCCACTTAGTTGATTGCAAGTTACCACTCCAAAGAAATTGTTGTGAGAGAGCATCAAATTCCCTCAGGAAATAGAAAGGAGCCGCTTGAACAAAACCCCTGTAAATAGGGAGAGCCTGGATAACAGACTTCAGAAGAGTCACTCTTGCAGCAGTAGAAAGGCAATGGTGAGTCCAATGATTGGCTTTACCGTGTAACTTATCAAATAAATTTTGCCAAGAAGACCTGGGCTGCCTACCAACAGTAAGAGGTATTCCCAAATAGACAAAGGGAAGAGATGTAATCTAAAACCTCAAAATATTAGCAATCCGCTGTTGAATAGCTTGAGGAGTATTAAAAAAGAAGATAAAAGACTTGTGCTCATTGATTTTTTGATCCGAAGCAACAAGGTAAATATCCAAAGCCCGCCTAAAAGAAACAACCTCTTGAAGATGAGCCCTCACCATAAGAGAAGTGTCATCCACAAACTGAAGATGAGATAGTTGCAGTAGCCCATTGCCCCAACCCCAACCTTGAATCCTACCTTGGGAAATCCACAATTTAAAAAATCTGCCCAAAACCTCAGCCATAATAATAAACAAATAAGGGGAGAGACGATCTCCTTGGCAAAGGCCCTTGGAAGCCTCAAAGAGTTTAGAAGGTTCCCCATTCATAAGAACATAAAAAGAGGAAGAGGTAACACGACTCATAGTCCAACTGACCCAATTTGGATTAAAACCAAAGCCTAAGAGAATTCTTTACAAAAAATGCCACTTAACTCTATCATAAGCCTTGGCCATATCCAACTTGATGAACATAGACTTCTCCTTGGAAGTTGCTGTTGATGGTGTTTTTTATGCACTTCTCAACACAGGCAATGCGTAGGTGCACTACCTCTCTTGAAAGACAATTTCCCACAATCGGATTGCAGAACACTATCCCAAGGTCTCTCGGATGTCAGGTCATGACAGTGCTTAGATACCTCAGTAGTTTGATGTGATTTGCTGGAATCACAAGGCGGTCTTACAGAAGATACAAAGTATGAACATAAAGCATGAAGTTGGATTTTGGAATGGAGTTCTTGGGATGGGAAGTTGATATGCATCGGCTGTAGGTTCAAACAGTAGTCTTGGACTCCATCTAGTTGTTAAATTTGGCTTTACAATGTGCAATGAACCTTGGTATTGATCAGTTTCTAAAAAAGGTGGAAAAGAGCAAAAGGGAAGAAAAATTCCTAAGTCTGAAACTTGCAATGAATAGTGACAATGGAGTTCCTGCAATGGACAATTCCTCAAAACAATATCCCACTTAACCGGGGATTTTACAATATCATGGAAATTGTGCTATCTTCTAAGGGCTGCAGATATTTCATCCTTCATCCACCACATACATGCATGAATTAAAGATAAATGTTTGGGGCAGCTTCAAATCAAGTCCAGGCTAACTTTGCACAGCTATCTACCTTCAGCAAACAGCAAAAAGTATGGACTAAGGGATCATCAACACAGCAGGAATTTTCATAATCAGCCAACAACATTCCTAAGATTTACCCAAATAATATGAACAACTAACTAAACATCAAAGAGATCTAAACTAAACATGTGATATTGGAGAAATGAATCAAATGACATGAGAGAAATCAAGGAAATACACCAAGTCAATGTTATTTCTTATAAATTTCAGCAGCATGTCTTTACAACAACTCAACTCTCACTTTTGCAAATAAGGGGAGTGCTCTATTTATAGTTTTCCAAAAGTTAAATGAATGGCCAAGATTCATTACAATTGTGTGGCCAAGATTCATTACAAAATAGGGTTTCACCTACCCCCAAATAGATTTACAATTTAAAAACATCTTTTGTTCCTTCCCTATTTTGTCATCTAGTGGATGACACTATTTCTCTTTTGTCCTGTAGCTGATTGCTGTCTTCTTGGCTGTAGCTACTCTTCAGGGAGGTCTTCTTCCTTGGCTGGGCTATCCTCTTGCTCCTCGGAGGCTGCATGCTCTATGTACTTGAGGATGACCGCTTGGAGCTTGTCGATCTCGAGGATTTCGCATCTCAACGCCTGATAGCTCTATTCCTTGGCGTTCTCTTCCAGCCGCTTCCAATCCTCGTCATACTTCGAGCCTTGATCTCTGAATAGCTCTGATCGATCGAGGGCGCGGGCAGCAAAACTCAAGAATTCTGTGGTGATTTCTTCGGCTGTCCCGTCCTTCATCTTCTTCTCGAAGTATGGCTTGATCTTTTCGGCGTCCATTTGTACCGTGGGCATATCATAGCCCGTCATCAATTTGAGGTACTCGGCGCATTCCGCCCGGATTTCCTTGATCCACTCTATATCTGGATCTACCTTGTTCAGGATCTGCTCCGACCTCTCCTTCCGGTTGACGAGGTCTCTGCGCCATATGTCCACCAACCAGTGATCCTCTGTTTTCAGTTCTAGCTTCTCCTCCCACGTACTTTCCGGCATCTAGAGGATGGCTTCAATTCTCGGGAAGGTGGAGTCGTACGTTGTAAGGAAATTGGTGCAGAGCCTCCTCTTGCTTTCTATGGATTGGATCAGGTCCAAGAACTTATTGGCTGTCCGTACAACCATGCCAATTCTCATGTTTCCAATGCTTACGACCTGTTGGAACCAATTCTCAGTTGTTTTCTCTAAGTTCTTCCTCCTCTCCATCTTGTCAATCTGCTCCTTGGAGAGCAACTGCGGTGCGGCCGTGGAGGTGGTGGGTAGGTCGTCCACTGAGGACCACTGCTGGATATAGTCTGTTAAGGCAGCAACCTGTGCTTTGAGTTCGTCCTTGGTGACCTTGTCTTGCTTGATCAGATGCACCACTGTGGCCACCGACTCTTCCAGATGCTCGACCTTCTGTTCTCTGGTTGCCGTCCCCAGGTCAATGGTGGAGACACTGTAGCTCACCCTGGTCTGGCCAACTGTAGGTGTGGAAACTTGCGCCGCTCGGGAGCCGGAAGCGTCCATGGTTATCTTGGAACGGACCTTAGGCTTCTTCTCCTTCCTTGTTGTGGCTAGGGATCGAGCCAAGATGGCTTCCAACCTCGCCCTCGGGTCCTTCAGTACTGAGGTAGCCTTCTCTAGCTGTTTCTCCAGCCAGTCGGGCATGGCAGATTTGTCTCTGGGTGCATCATGGCTACCTTCACCCTTTTCAATTAGAGGTAAGACCTTTGCCTCCTCCTTGGCAGCATCCTCCTTCTCTTTAGCAGCGTCCTCCTCGTCGTTGGAGTCTTGAATGAATACGAGGTGCCTGACGGGCAGCTTGGTGGACAATACCCGGGTGGGATCTTCTTCTTTCGCTGCCTCCTCTCCTTCCTTTTCTTCAGCAGCCTCGGCTTCGGGGCTCTTCAAACCACGGGCCTCAGCCTCAGATAAATCCCTTCGTGGCTGTTCCTCGGATGGCTGTCTCTCTTCACCATGTGATGGCTGCTCTGCCTCCTCCCGAACATCCTTTGGCTGCTGAGCCAACTCCTCTTCAAGGTCTTCATCGAATGTTTGGATGATCTCCTTGTCACCCGAGCCATCCTCTTCATCTCCGCTCTCGGAAGAGCCTGTTTGTTCTCCCTCATAGACCACCTTGTCGATGGTTCTGTGTTCGTCCTTGGGGTGCTCATAGTAATCATTGGCCTCTTCCTCAATAGGCTTCGAGGCTTCCTGCTCTCGCTCCTCCAACTCTTTCGAGATTTGCATCGTGGCTTCCATGGCTGGCGGCCCTGTTGGCGGTTGTGAAGGCTGAGCTGTTCCGAGGGCTTGGGCAAGGGCTGCTTGGAGAGCAGGGTCCATTAGGATCTGTGAGAGCTCAGGAGGAAGACTTTGCAGGTGCCGGGTAATAGCCTCGGGTATGGTGGAAAGGGGGACAGGCGATGCTATTGTTGCCAGTGGGAGGGACGTAATGGGTGACATGGTGGTAGAGGAAGGAGAAGTGATCATGCCAGAAGAGGAGTTGACATTAATTTTTGATCCGGCCCAGGGCGAAGAGGCAAGATGGACAGAAATGTCCACCGCCTGCAAGGATGAGGCGACCGCAGTCTGAGAGACGGGCGGTGCACCAAGAGGGGGAGGGAGAAGCAAGGGAGGCTGCACCCCTGCTGTAGTTACTGTCTGCTTGAGCCTCTTGGGAGACGAGCCTCCTGTGTCTTTCTTCGATTGCTCCTTGGGGTCTGCAGACTGTGCGGTTTCTGTTCCTTTCCTCTTTTGAGATCTGGTGATGGGGGGAGACTTGGAAGTCTCACCAGCTGATGTAGAGGCGGCAACGTCCTCCATGGCGCTTGGCTCGCTCTTGAGTGCTTCATACGTTAAGGCCACCCCCTGTTGCTTTAGTTGCGCTACCTGCCCATCGACCCACTCCTTAGTGCGAGCTATAATCGACTGGGTGATGGTATCTAGGTCATTGACCTCTTGTTCGTTCCAGTCAATGGAGGGGATTGCCAGGTTGGCAACCGCAGGGTACCTTGGATGCACTATTGTAGACTCGTCTTCCTCGAGTTGGTCCGGCACCTGGAACAGTCGTACTCTTCTTAGGAACTGTACGGTCATGCACATGTAGTGTCTTGCGCGGACCTCCTTGTCGTCTTTACAATCTGCCCAGAAGTCCTCAACGTGGTATTGGTGAGCATAAGCCGACCCTAGTGCCTTCCTGACATGGCCGTGTGGGTCCATTCGCGGGCGAGCCGTGTACCAGTCAAAGTTATACTCCTTAAGTTCTTTCTCAGAGTTTCCGGCGCATTGGGATGTCTGCAGCCGATACAGGCCTTGGCCGAGGGTCATGGGATAGGGGATCCCTGCTACGTGCTTGTTGCCGAAGACCGTCTAAATGTGTTGGAGCTGCCGGGAAAGCTCTAGGAGAATGATCCGGTCGTTCGGGTACCTTGGCAACTTGTTCGGCCGTTCCGTGAATCCCTGGGCACGGATGTAGGTGAACTTAGGGAATTGGATGAACAGGAAGGCGTACTCCTTTAGAAGTGCCCTGGCGCTATGGGAAACCCTCCTTTCGAAATCCCTGGCAACCAATCTGATGATGTGGCCAATGAAAGCGTCATTGACTCGGCAGTACTCCTTGAAGTTGCGGTATTGAAGCTGAGAGTACTTGTCGAACGGCTTGAGCCCTCGCTTGTGCCCCTGGCCTGGTGCCACAAATAGTCCACTGTATTGTCTCTGACCTGCTAGGGAGTATACCAGGTAAGAGGTCATGTAGAACTTGGATCTTTTCTTAACGTTTACAAACTGCTCGTGGAAGCAGTTGCTGATGATGCCTCCCCAGTCGAATGAGGTCTTAGTGTTCACATCTTCGTTCCCTCGCAGGATCTGCTCGATGTAATATGCCATCCAGTCTTGGAAGTAGGCGGCTGCCGGGAGACCCATGACCTTGCTTAGCATAGTCACCAAGTCGTGATAATCTTCCTGAAAGTCGCTGCGAAACAGCTCTTGGGGAACTTTTGCCGCACTGCCCCGTTTCTCCTTTAGCCAGTAAAGGTTAATTGATTTCTTGCAGCCCAATGGATTGGCATCCCACGCTGCCTGGCACTGCTCCAAAGAGGGGACCTCCATATGTGGGAATGTAGGAATGTGAAATGTTTTAGTGATTCCCTCTGGCGACATGTCAGCGAGGATATTCCCCTCCTTGTCCACGATTGTTCTGGTGTCCATTTGGTATGCTTCTCGGCAAGCCATTACTAGTTTAGGTGCCACCAGAGAGGGAGGGAAGCCGGCGGCCTTGGCAATTCCGCTTTGGCGTATTAATATGGAATTCTTTGTTTTAGGGTCGACCTTGACCCTCTGGGTGAACTCATCTATGTCCACCTGGCCGATGTTGGTATTTGAGATCTCTTTCCAGTCTGTTGAGAACTTTGACTGGAGCGGCTCACCCTGGAACTGAAATTTCATCTGATCTTTATCGTCTTTTCTTCGAGCGGCTCTTCCGGATTTCTTCCCCTTATCCTTTTCGGCGGAGGCCCCTGAAGTTCTTGCAGCCGATTCCATATATCCTGCAAGCAAAGGGCGAAGTCAGCACAACAAAACATCAGTAGCGTTAATGTTAGTCCACATTGTGAGCATATCATCTAAATAACCATTTCAAATATATCATAAATTTTATCCTCAGATGATATTGATTTCATTTTAGAGCATTTGGACAATCCGGGCCCAGAGGGCCGGACTTCCCTGGCAGGAATGCTGTCAGGAAGGGAAAACGCAGTCAGGAGCTCCCGAGACCCTCCTTGGTCAAATTTTAAGGTTTCAGGAAGCCCATGATGGAGACCAGCAAGTTTTAGGACATGGGTCGAAGTCAGATTGTGGTTTTGAGCTTATTTGGATCAATTAAATGGGCACTGGAGGTTTCAAGCCAGAAAGTCGGTGGGAGAAGGCAGCCGGCAACGGCGGACGGCATACGGAAGTCCGAGGTGCGGGGTCCGGGCGGTGAAAGGATGACCGACGGGATTGGTATGAAATTTAGGCCAGGCGGCATTCGGAGCCTTGGGGCTCGGAGGCCGGGAGGACACAGCGCTTCGGCCGCTGAGACATTTTTCAGCAATGGTTCGATCGGCGGCGGTGAAGGGCGGATCGAGGCCCGGAGGGCGGGAGGATGAGAGTCGGAGGCCGCCGTAAGATTTTTGCAAGGTTCCGGCGATGGCGGCGATCAGGCTCCCAGGGCCCGGGAGGCGGGGGGACGCGAGGTGACGGCCGCCTTATGAATTCAGCGTGGACTCGAACGGCGGCAGCGGCGGGGACTCCGGGACCCGGCCGTTGGAAAGACGGGAGATGACAGCCGTTGCAAGATTTTATGCAATTTGGACGGACACGGCGGAGGGAGCCTCGGGGCCCGAAGGGCGGGCAACAGGCGGAGGTCCGCCGCCGAAAGATTTTAATGCCGCTAAGCGGCGGCGGTGAGGGTCGGGCCGGGACCCGAATGGGGGGACGCCGCCAGGGTTCCGCCGTGGACGATGGCGGAACCGTCATGGAGTTTCGAGGGCAGAACTCCGGACAGCCGGGCCCGGCAAGTCCCGCGGTAGGTGGAGTTTAGGTAATACCAAGACGGCCAAGGGCAGCCTGGGATCTGGATACCGGGCAGACGGGGGGGGAAGAATCCTGACGGTCAAGAGGCGAACGTACTCCCGCAGACGGAAGTCCGGAGCTCGGGATTCGCAAAGACGAAAGCCGCCGGACCGACCGGGTTCAGTTCTTACGGCATAGCTAAGATCGGGGGTCCGACCGCCGAAAGGCAGGGTGGCTTGGGCAGTTTGGCGCGACGAAATGCAACCGTTACTCCGGGGACGGAAGCCCGAGGTCCCGGACCCGGCTAGGAAGACCGCCGCTGGCACGCCATGGTTTGGATGGCGAAAGGAAATCCTGGGCCCGAGGAGTCCGATCGCCCTGTGCGAAGAACAGCGGCGTAACGGGCAAACTCCGAATCGGCGGGGAGGATAAACTCACTAGGTTCGGCGAATTTCACGACATGGGTTACGGGTGCAATCTAGTGTTTTCCCATTTGTTTCATTTTAACCATATGTTTTACTCACTTAATTTCCCAAAAAAGACGAAAAAAACACGAGAGGGTCAGCGGGGGCAGCCTACCTCGAAAACGCTAGGTAGGGAGGCGCGAAATCTACCGGGAATCGACAGAGCGATGCGGACGCAGATGATCGTGAGGCAAATGAGGGTGCTGAGATCCTTGTCGCGCGGCCCTGCAATTCGTTCCAATTCACAATGTGATAATGACTTGGCGGGCCAGGCATTATATACCCCAGGCGCCATTAATGCTACAATAAATGCCGGTACGGCCGCGCCAAAAGTTGGTAGATTTCAAATCGAGTTGGCAATGGTGGCAGAGACTCCGGGACCTGGAGACCGGAGAGACGTTGAGCGATGGCCGCCGCAAGATTTTCGATGACTTCGAATGGCCACGACGAAAATAGATCCGGGGCCCGGAGGGCGGGAAGCCGCGAGGGGTTCGCCACCGAGAGACTCGCGCTGCATGGGTGACGGCGGCAGCGAGCAGCATCCCGGGGCCTGAAGGGTAGGCGGCCGCTGGAGAGCCGCCGTCGCCGACGGCGTTCCCGGGACGGAAGTCCGGACACGAACTTCCGGGGACCGGGGCCCGAAGGGGCAGACACCGCCGGGAAATCTTCGATGAAGTTTGAACAGAAGACAGCAGGGCAGGCCCCGAGGGGCGGAAAGACGCCCGGGGAACGCCGTAACGGGCGACAAACGCAAAGGGGAAGCCCGATAAGGGAACCCCGGAGGCCCGGGCCCGGAGGGGCCCAGGGCCGTCCACAGCCAAAATGCCGAAGAGACCCCCGAGGCCCTCGAAGGGCAACAAAAACCCAAAAGCGAAGGCATGGTTGATTTATGATGAAACCTTGGAGCAACATCGACCATGCGGAACACCAAAAAAAAAAAGGGGCACGCAAAACAAGGCGGCCCCAAAAGACCCGACAAGGCGAAAGAAAAGAGGGTCCCCGTTCTAAACGGGGTGTGTGTGCTGAGGGCACAACAGTTGCCATAGAGTGAATGACCTCAGAGGCAACCACCACCCCATCCAGGATCTGTCTACCAGCCACAAAACCTCCTTGCTCCTCACAAATTACAAAAGGAAGACAAACTTTGAGCCTCTCATCAATTAATTTAGTAATAATTTTGTACACCACATTACAAAGAGTAATAGGTCAAAAGAATTCGAGCTGATCTGCACCTTCCTTTTTAGGAATGAGAACCATAAAAGTAGAGTTCAAGGCACAAAGCATCTGCTTACTGTAAAGAGATTCTCGGGCAATCTCCAACAAATCCAAACTTATAATATCCCAAAATTCTTTAAAAAATTCAATAGGAAAATCATTCGGTCCAGGGGCTTTACCTTTATTCATCCCAAAAATGACCTCTTCCAATTTAGGCAAAGAAATTGAGCAAATGAGGAAATCAACCATCTCCTTGGAGATGAGGAGGGGATACAAGCTAGGATCAAATTCTCCTCATCTTCTGTAGGGGGTGAATCCTCAAAAAAAAGAGTTGAATAAAACTGTGTAGCCTCACAAAACAAAGCCTATAAAGAAGAAATGCAAATCCCATCTGCACTGCCCAGAGAGGAGATACAACTTCTATTGTGATGAGCCTGCACAAAATGATGGAAGCAAGTAGTATTCCTGTCCCCTTCTTGAAGCCAATCAATCCGAGCCTTTTGCTTCCAAAAAATATCCTCCCGAAGCTCCCACTCCTCCATTGCGCTCACAACCCGAGCTTTCGCTTCACCCAAAGCATCTGAGAAACCAAAATCTCAAATTTGGCGAGTAATCACATCAAGGCGCGCCTGGGCATTCCTCTTCATAATCTTAAAATTTCCAAAACTCATCCTATTCCATCTCTTAAGGTGAAATTTAACATACTGAAGTTTCTTAACAAAGGTGTACATAGCTGTACCATAAGCAAGGCTACCATCACACCACCATTGGGCCATAATATCATGCAAAGAAGACTCTTGAAGCCACATAAGTTGAAACTTAAAGGGAGGATTGTTGGGAGCAGTAAAAATGGGTTACTGAAAGTTTAATTGGCCAATGATCAAAATCCCTCCAATCAAGAATCTTAGAACTAGTAACCAATCTACCTCCCATCCAAAAAAAGGAAACAAGAAATCTATCCAACCTCTCTGAGATCGCTTCCTCTCGACTTCGTCTATTATTCCAAGTGAAAACCCCATTAGAAGGCTTAACATCACTTAAAGCTAGCAAATCCACATTCTCCTGAAAAAGGTCAGAAGTAGACCCAAGTCGAGGCATCCCACCTCTTTTCTCCTCCAAGCTCAACACAGAATTAAAATCACCAGCTAAGATCCAAGGAAGATATGGAGCACATGATCTAACATACCTTATATGAGCCCAAAGCTGGATTTTTCCCCGAATATCAATTGGGGCATAAACATTAGTAACTAGAATGGTCTCACCTGTTTCCAAAGAAGAGGCAACCATGGAATAGCATAATGACTGGAAATCCACCAAAGTGGAGCAATCTTTCTTGGATCCCAAAAAAGAGACAAGCCCCCATAACTCCCTTGAGAACCAATGCACTGACACTAACCAAAATACCAGATACAAGAAGCACACTGAAGCATGAAATCAATTGAAAGTTTAGTCTCCTGAACACAAAAAATGTCTTGAGAATGGACAACAACCAAATAATGAATAGCCTTTTGATGGGAGGTGCTATTCAACCCCCTTACATTCCATGAGAGAACAATCATGGGGAAGATGGAGAAAAGTGAGCATCAATGGGTTTAACAGACTTAGATTCCACCAACAAATCTCCAGTACGCTTAATCTTCTCAAAATCCTTCTTGTGACCACTTTTAGAAGAGTGCTTAGTCAATCCCTTCGAAAGCATGCATTGTTGCACCCCCAAGGCTAGAGAATCCCCCTTGCTCTTGCTAGAACCTAGCCCCTCCTTTGCCAAATTTGCCAAAACAATATCACCATCATCATCCTACATATGATCATTCATAGTTACAAGATGATCCTGCATACCCTATAATAACTGAATATCCTGACTGGATCCCTATCCCTCTCCCACAACACAACCCATACCAACAACATCAGAAGGAACATCCGATGAGATTCCTTCCTCCAAGGTTGAAGTGTCCAACACCTCATATCGATTAAAGTCCTCTTCATTCTTCCTGTCCTTGAACGATCTTTTCTGACCATGCCCTTTAGTTCTCTTAACCGACATAAAGTCATCTTTATCCGAATCACCCTCCATCATGGAGGATTTCCCTTTATCCTCAAAAAATTTTGGAGTTAGAGACAAAGGAGAGGAATTAAAAGGAGCCTTAATAATCCTAGGACATTGCTTCTGAAGATGTTTATACTCATGACAAATCTGACAACGAAAATGAAGGGACTCATAATCAAGTTGCTGAATCCAAGACAAAGAACCAAGAAAAATTTCTAGAGAATCCAACAAGGGATTATTCAAATCAACCTCCACACAAATCTGAATAAAAGAAATAAACTTTCTTTCAAGAGCTTGTCGAGCAATTGCAGTAGGCTTACCAAGAAGAGCCACAATCCATTGTAAAATATCTTCTCTCTAAAACTCCAGGGGAAGCCTCGACAAATGGACCCAGATAGGAACCCTTGATGACAATTCTTCAGCTGTGTTAAAACCTATATGCCAGGGTTTTGTAAATAATCCAACATGATTATAAAAGTAGGGTCCTCCCTCAAAAACTCGATTCCTATCATCCATATTGGAAAAAACCACAAAATAGCTATTTGCAATCACCATTAACTCCATGTCACCCTCAACCTGCCACGTACGCCTAATCCAAGCATCCAAAGCCGTCAGAGGAATACAGATCTCCCAAGAAATTTGCAGATTACGGTATGTTTACTCCAATAAGAAACATCACCAACCACCGATTCTGGAGAAAGAACCAAGACTAGACGATCCTGACTCCTGGGAAAACAACCATTCACTTTCATCAACTTAGGGCCCTCACCCACATAAAATGACTCAGACTGCTGAGCTTTCAACCCTAATGAAGATCCATTGTGAAACCCACCATGATTAACCACCACCAAACTTGTAGAAATCTGGTTTTCCACCATAACCTATCCATAGAAAATTAAGAAAAAAGCCCTAAAATTGCACCTCAAAATAATTGAGAAAGATCACCTCCACACCTTGTAGCCAAGAAAGAATGCCTCCATACCTCACAAGGCCAAGAAGGAACCCACACCAAGTAAGAAAAAACCCCCCACACAACAAACAAAGCTCCCAATGTATATGTGCCGTGAAAAAAAACAAGCAGACCACACCCCTGATTTCATAAAAACCCCCACCCCTGAATGCAGACGAACACTCCACAACACTGTAGACACCATCAAATGACATGCACATAGTAGGAGCATGCAGGCCACACCTAGGAAGCCATGGGCCTGCACGATAGACGCAACACACGAGCCTTTCTTCTGATAAAAATATTGACAAGCTAATCAAAAGTCAATTGGTAGCAAAGATCAATGATTTGTCTATGCATAAGCTCCCAAATTAGTGCATGTGAACTTCTATGTGCTTGGTTTGTTGACAATGGACTAGGTTTTGTGAAATCTATATGATATTTTTATTGTCACAAAATATGTCTGACCATCTAGATAAGATACCAAACTTAGTGAGGATGTATTGAATCTAAATAACCTTAGTGGTGGCATTCACAACCCCTTGATACTCAACCTTAGTGGAAGATACAACAATATTAGATTGTTTTTTTCTCAACCAACAAATATGACCTAAGCTAAGAGAGAAACTATAATATAAAGTGGACTTGCAATCTTGAGAATCTTCTACCTAATCTGAATCTATATAGCCCTCTAAGTCAATATCATTGCTCACTACATAGTGAACCCCAATATTATGAGTATGTTAAATATAATGGTGAGTTTGCACGAATACCTTCTAGTGTAACTCATGGAGCTCCTAAATAAACTAGGAGACTATACCCACAATAGATGAAATATCATCTCTCATGAGTCAAATAAATGAGGCTTCTAGCAAGTTGTCAAGACAAGGAACCACCAACCAAAGGTGAAGAGCACTAAGAATAAATTTTGATTAAAAAAAGTTACAGTAGGTTTTCAATCAATCATGTGAAACCATGAGAGTAAATCAAGAGCATACTTGGACTATGCAATCATGATCCTAGAAGTAGATTGTGATATCTTATTACTGAGAAATATTGCAATAAGCTCAATTCACTCTAAAAAACTTGTCATGAAGGGCATTTTTCATTACCACAATGGATGAAGAACTCCCTTTGATCAATAGGTCATCAACATAGATAACCTAAAGGAGTAGATAGTTTTTTTGTAGACTATATACATTCAATTTTGAATGGTAATGAGAAAACCCAACTATGAGAAGAAAGGAATCCATCTTAACATATCAAGCTTGAGGAGCCTAATTTAGGCTATAAATAGATATCCCAAGTTTGCAAAACTAAGGCTATGTATTTCTCCTCAAGATCTCCATGAAGAAATATAAGTTCTTGAAATCCATTGGGTGAAACTCTCATTGATGTGTTACAATTATAGGAAGTGTGAGTCTAATTGAGTTCATCTTTGCAAAGGTCTCAAATTAATCAACGTAAGAAATTGGAAAAAACCATTTGCAACCAAATATACCTTATACTTATTCACTAACCCATTCACTATGATTTTTTTTTGCGTCAAACAAGTTTCCTTCTCTTCAGAAGGGGTCATGATCCAAATTGTAGTTTCTGACCAAAAAACTATACTCCTACATAACAACTTCCCACTGAAGAATTCCAGATGCCTATCAAAAATATTATGGATTAGAGGAAGAAGCAATATAGACATGTGGAATTCTTTAAAACTATTAATATATTCACTTGGTGTTGGATCTCCAACCCTATCACGTGCATCCTATAGTTTTTGTGCCTAAAGTGGATTGAAAGTTAAAGAACTGGGAGAAAAATCATTAGCCTTTGTATGCTGACTAGGTGAGGAAGGAGTTGAATCCTCATCATCACTCTTAAAATTTGTGATGGAGGAAAAAACCTCATCATAATGATCTTACCTTGGTGAATTTGAATCCTTAAACAAAATACTGTCTAACCCAAGTGATTAATGTGAATGTAGGAGGAGAAGAAGTGTTAAGAGTGAAACTTGAAGAGCCCTCCTCAAAACAAACTAATTTTTACTAGGATGGAGCAAATACTAACCCTTGTCACCACATGGATAACCTACAAATATGTAAGGCCTACTCTATGGATCAATGACCTTATGTTTCTCTACAAAAATATAGGTCCATGAAAGAGAACCTAAAACTTTGAAGTGCTTAATTGATTGTTTTCATAAGCTTTGAAATGAGTGAATCCTTTCAAGGCCTAATGAGAAAACTAGTTCTAGATATGGCAAGCACAATTAATGCCATTTTCTCAATAGTGAGATGTGCTATGACCCCAATATCATATATTCCTAAGTATATATTATATATTCTAAATATGATAAGATCAATCATTTATCCTTTGCTTATCCTTAACAATAATTATAATTAATACACTAATCCCTCTTAATTAAGATCAGGGGGTGTGTCCCTACATCGTTAAGCCTATAAATAAGAAGGCGATGTTTCTCCCATACCATCATATCATCAAATAAGCTCTTAGGCCACCCTTTGTGGCATAGAAGGTAGAAACAAAGATAGAATAATCAAAACCAGTTTTGGAGAGAATGTTAAGGATCAACTAGGGGTCATTGCAATTTTAAATATTTCGACTTGAAAAAGAAGTTTTAAATAGTGTCAATGTTGCTAAGACTCAAACTAAGAGTCCATTTTATAAATGATGACCTCTTATGACATTCTAAACCCCCAAAAAAAACAAGATAACTTGGCCCAAATTTCATTGGGAGTATTCAAGGATTCAATATTGAATAAAAGGTTGAGAGATACAAACAAACAAAATAGTGTATAATCCTTTTCATATTTGTGAAACCATTTAATTTTTTTTGCACTTATATTAGGATTTACCTCTATACCCATGTTCTTTTGAATAACTATTTACTTATTAAGAATATTAAGGTTTTAGATATCCAATCAAAATAATTATATGGTGTGAATAAAGGAGTTGTAGACTAATTCATAACTTGCAGGAAAATAAATGTGTGTGCAAGAAAATAAGAGAACACAAGACAACTTTCATTTAATAGCTAATAAAATGATCGTTTAACAAGTAGAACATATGACACTTTATAATTATTGCATTTTACAATGTGAATATCATATTTATAAAGTTTAGCATGACCAAAAGGGGCCAAAATATCAAAATTATAGTTCAAGTACAAGATGATAAAAAATAGGAAGCACTAATGTAAATTATATAGAAAAATATGCACTCTAAAAAAATAGGACCTAAAAATGATTACACAAGTTATGGCCCTTTGAAGGTTTTAATGGGAATTTCATAGTAAATCTTACATATGAAAACTCAAATAAAAAAAAAATGGAGTGACAAACTAGAAAAATGATCATACCATTGTAAGGGGCATGAAATTTTGTTCCATTAAAAAAACTTTGAAAAGACCTTTGTATAAGCAATTTAGAGCCATTTTAAAAAACCTCATAGAATAAAAACTACATAGGAGGGAGGGAAAATGCAATGGTGGTTGGAGGGTAGCACAATTATTGAAGGCGATGCTTTGGTGGGATGTAGTAGTTGGCAAGTGGTTGTAGGGTGCTTTGACACTTGGTGGCAGGATGATGAAAAAGGGGGCATTGGCGGTGGCATTAACAAATCCTTGTGGTTGGTAGCACTATGGAGTGAATGAGTTGAGGATTGGCCGCTTAGGTAGTGAAGGGCTTGTGAAGGCCACAACCTTGTTTTAAGGCATTAAGTGCTTTGTGTTGATTTTTTGCCTAAAATGGTTCATGTTTCCTTAATAATTTTAATTTTATTTTTTTAAAACCTCTCATTTATATGCTTGTGCAAGAGGTTGTATGACTTGTTTGGGCAAAACAAAATTGCCTCAACTTTTTCTAAATTTTATTTGGACAAAGTTTTATATCAAAATGAGGTTTTGAGAACTTCTAGATGCAATGACAAGTCGATAAAAAAAATACATTTGATGCCATAATCAAACCCACATTTGTAAATTGGCTTCTTGACTTTACAAATTTATTAAAGCAAAAAATTATCTCTATTTATTTGAGCTTCTCAAATGGTGTGTAATAGCTAAAAATGTCATCCGGGTTATCAAAAAAGTTGCAAACACCTATATTTCAAAAAACACAAGTATGAAATCCTAAGGTTTATTTTTTCTCTCAAATTGTTTTTGATTCTTCAGATCATGCATAGATGCAAGAGAAGAACATATTAGGTTTTTAGAAAAATTGCATGCAAAGTGATTAGTCCTCTCTTAAAGCTCTCAAAAATATAAACTAAAAAGATATATGCCTTCACAATAAGCTCTCAAAAATATAAACTAGAAAGATATGCCTTCACAATAGGTTTGATAGAATGTTAAATTTGTAAAACATATATTAACCTAGGGAATATAATCTATGAAATTGTGAATATAGATCATTCAAAAAATTAAAATAATATAAAATAGATCATTTTTAACAAGATATGCAATTGTTTAAAAAAGAAAATTACATTAAGAGAGCTCAATAAGCATGAATAAAAATACAACCTAGGAGAGTGAGTTTATATAGACTATGTGAGAAAGAGGAGGTGACAAATACAACCAATAAGTAGTGTACATCCAAAATATCTTAAAAATAAGAAAGTGTAACAAATCTAAAAGATATTCAAAATTCACTTATCAAATTAATACCCACTTTATTAATCAAAATAAACTTAAATAAAAGTTTAAAAAAAGTACACTGACACATAGATATAGATATGTATATACATACATACATACATATATATGCATGGATATGTATATAAAAAAATTCTCAAACATAAATAAAAATTTAAATTTTCAAAATTTAATATATAACCAAACTTGTTAAATTATTTCAAATTCCTCAAAAAAAACTGTGAGCGAAGCCCCTACCTCTACCTATAGATATGGTGGGGACCTCGTGGTCCTTTCTTCCTCAAAAGGAGTAAGAAACCGCCCAATAGAACAAGGAATGATCATCTCAAAAGGGAAGTGATTTTGAGGATACACGTGTACTCTTAATGCCATGAGTGAAGCTAGGGATAAATTTATAATGCTAGGTTGGTGTCTATGTTATTCGAGCAACTCCTTGGTTAAATTTTTAACACTCTTCAACCTTGGTTCAATCATCGACTTCTAACCTGGTGACCCAAACTACAATTAAATTCCTACAATAAAAATAAGTTTTTAACATATTATCAAGCACTTTGTAGCACTGATAATGACTTCTCCAATCTAAGAATCCGATAACTCAGATAACTATAGTTATTGATTAAACCTTTGTTCGTTATCCCCTATTTATTACTTCCTTATGACCATCACCTAGAGTTTTACATTCAAGAATATGAGGTAGGTCTAGATGCAAGAAAGTTTTTGGATCTAGAGTAATATAAATAATAATTGTGACATATTTTGGGACCCTAAATGCTTGCTCTCTTCCTAAGATTTTTCACCTAGAAAGAGAGATTGAGGTCCAAAATGCTTATGTAACACTCAAATTAGGATGTATACAATGTGATATGATGTAAATGAACTTAACTAAGTGCAATGGATTGATTGAAATGAACTAAAATGAATGTAAAATTGCAATTTAAGTTATGTTTGAAACAACATTGTGATATGCAAATAACTATGAAAATGAAAAAAAAAAGAAAGTACAGGGGTAAATCCGAGTGCACTTGGATGAAATATGAGTTGTATGGAATGTTTGGAATGCTGATGAATTTTATTGGTTTTTCATAGTGGGACTCATTTGCCCAGGGTGGCGAATCAGTCCCGATCCTACTGATGAAAAAGTGTTGGGAACTGATTTCTGAGAGTCAAGATCTGGGATTTGAAAAAATACAGATTTTTAGGTCTTAGGTGGGACTCATTCACCAAGGGTGGTGAATCAGTCCATTCCTAGATTTTTGGAAAATCAGACAACTCTGCAACACCAGATTTGGGAATGTTTGAATGTTGGGTTGCCGAAGTTAGTTCTACAGGAAATAGACAAAAAACACTCAACAAGCTTGAAATAATGATATGTTGACTTGAAGAACCTAGTTGACTTGATTTCCACTTTTCAACACCTTTAAACCTATCAAATCTTCAAAACAAAGGCTGCAAACACACATACAAAGGGGAAAAATGTTGGAGGGTTAGCAAATAGGGGTTTGCCTTGGTCAAACCCCACTTTGGTAATCAAACCCAATAAAGATAAATGAAATGCAAAGGAAATGTAAACTAAAAACATGCAAAATGCTATTAACTCACCAAATCCTTGATCTTGTAAGTTTGAAGTAATGTCAATGGCTGCTTCAAAGTGCTTCAATAGTGCTTGAATTGTTGATGTAAAGTGCTTGAATGTTTGAAATGTAGAATTGAATGCTTGAATGAGTGAGGAGATTGTAGGAGATGTAAAATGAGGTGAAAATAACTTATTTATACAATTCTTGTGCCCTAGTATCCTTTCATACCTCATCATAGGCTGACATCAAGTGACTTTTAATAAAATCCTGAAAGGAAATTTGAAATATTTTGAATTTGGGGCCAAGGGGGACTCATTTTCCATCCATGGCGAATGGGTCCCACCTAGGACCTAAAAACTAGTGTCAGAAATAATGTTATGTTTAATGTTATTTTTCAGGATGATATCCAAAAATACACTTAATATAAGCATATGAGGGCATAAAGAGACAAAATAAAGCGTGAGAAAGGTGTAGATAAGGAGATTGTTCCTAGAAAAGTGTGAAGGCTTGTTACAAGACTTTACAACACTTCAATATAGGACTTGCTGATGTGTAAAATGGTGATTTTTAGGTGAATTTTATTAAATAAAGTCTAGAAGAATGTGGAAATGTCTCACAACACTTCACAACACCTTCACAAGACATTGTTCTTTGAGTTTTAGTACCTCAATAAGCGTATTCAAGCCATGCTACAACGTAAAATTAAAGCAACATAATTTCAACACTATGAAACAAGACCTAAAAGGCCATGAAAATGACAAAGGGCCATTTTTCTACGAAACAATAATATCACTAATAACACTTTTATTTATGGCATGATTTAATATTTATTAATATATATATATACATATTTAATTAAGCATATCATCATTTTTCTTACAACTTATTGTAGATTACTTTTAATATTTACTTTTTTGTAATTAAATAGTATTTACTTTTATAGTTTCGATAATGTTCATAGTTAGATAATTCTTTCAATGAGATCAAACCTAAAAAAATAAAAACCTTCCAAACAAAATAATACAAAACACTTCAAACAAAACAAATAGATAATTTTTTTCATTCCATCCAAGTGTTCATGCAAAACACTCATAATTTCTCTATTTGAGAACACCTGTGGTTAAAGTGGACACAATATATTGACATGCTAAATGAACTAATAAAAATCAATGCATTAAAAGATTCACATTGAATCAACTTACACTTTTCCATTTACATTTGAACTAACCACTTTAACTCCTCTTTGAATGAACCAATTTAACTCCTTGTTGAGTTGTTTGCATTTTTTTGAAGTATAGAAATCTTTAATATATCTCAAAAGGACATATGTGAAAAGGTTCCAACTCTCCATTTTGTTGATAAAGGATGAAAGAACAACTTGTGAACATTGTGTTTCCTTCCTACACTAATTAAAAGCATGCGAATTGAACTAAAAAATAAATGATCTACATAGAAAATGACATGTTTTGGGATATGACAGTTTCTCCAAAGTTTTTTGAAGTTCTCTTCATTGTTTTTTTTGGTTAAGCATCAGTTTCACAATTGTGTGATATAAGACACATACTCCATATTAGTGAAGTTGTTCTTATTTTTATTTAACATTGTTAACTTTTTCATGGTCCAGTTTTTTCTAGCTATACAAACTATGACCATCATGTATTTCTAAATTTAAATTCTCTAGCTTAGTTGGAATATTTTTAATAATCATATAATTAAGTACATGAAGATAGGACATGTACATATGGTCCATTATCAAGGATTCTTATTGTGCACAATGGGATCAATTCTCTGCAAAATGAATGTCTTGTAGTTTGATTTTATCCTTGTCTTTTTTATTATCTAATCTTGTTTTATTACTTACTGCCCATTATATAAACTTGTATTGACTGTTTATATTCTTTGTGATTTCAACATTGTTGGGTGCTATCGTTTGTCAGTGCTATGCACTAGGGTGATCCCACAATAGTGGTTTACAATTTTTGGCCAAACTGGACACTGAAATTATTATTTTTAACTAAATCTTCACATTCGGGCACCTATAGCGGCTAAACCGTGAAGAATTTGAAGATGATGAAAACTAGAGTCTCATCACATTTTGTCTGTAGATTTTAAAAATATTTTTTCAAATTTTTTGAAATCAGATTGCACTTCTTTTTCCATCTCCCATGCAAACTGGTTTTTTTCAAAAAACAACATTTTAAAAAAGTGATGCACATCGTATAACACATAATTTTTTTTCCATGAAGGATAAAATTCTAATTCTTTCGAATTTAGATTTTCAACTTCGATATCTAGTGCTTCCACTTGGTTAGACAATTTTTATTGAATATTTGTTCTTAATCAAGTTTCAAGTCAAACCAATTACAATTCAAACATAGCAACGATCAGAGTAACTATGATAACTTTTTTTGTATATACCAAAATTCAATTATTATTTTTTTGTTGGATCAAGGACTTCAATATCTGGTGCACTCATATTTTTCAATTTTTTTTTTTTATAAACTGCTATTTTTCCACATGTGCGTAACAAAGACCTTCATTTTCGATGAAAAACCCATGTTTAATAAAACTAAAAAAACAAATACATAATAAAACTAAAACATATTAAAATTATATTCGTTGGATAGCTTGCTCTGAGGACTACGTGATTCCAGTTGGGTTTGTGAAGATTCCTCCATTTTCATTCTCAATCCGAGCTCTGAAGTGCCAAAATCTAGGTTTTTTTGTGTCTCAGGTGGGGATGAGGAATAAGGGGGGTTCAAGCGAACCCCTAGGGGTTCATTCGAACCCCCCTTCTATAAGGGGTTTTGTTGGCTCTTTTGGCAGGAAAGAATTAAAAGGGTTCGCCCAAACCCAGGTTCTAGCGAGCCCCTAATGGGTTCGGTTGAACCAATAGTTTTGTATGAACCCCTAAAATCAAGTTTTTTTTCCATGCATTCATTTTTTGTGAGTTTTCCTTCCTCACTTCAATTGTAAGCCACTATTGTGGCTTCACCCACTATTCTATTTCTACTTACTACAATTCTCAATATATCTTTATATTAAATTTCTACTTACTACAATCCTTCTAATGAGGTGCCCTATCTCCCATGTTTTTGGGCTATTATTTTCACCATTCATTTTTAACTTTTATTGAATCATTGTACTTTATTGTTGCACCTACCCAGGGCCCCCTTTTATTAAGTCTCAGTTATCAATATGAATATGGAGCAATAAAATGTAATAACACATCATGGTATATATTATAATAGTATAATCAAATCCATATTACATATAATCTATCCCATACTCTATGAAACAATTGTGATGCATGTACGTGTCTTCTAATCTATAAGCTTGGTGTACTAAATTCTATGATTTAATTCACTTCTATCTTTAGTATCTTCTAATGTGTGAGAATTGGTGATATTGAAAAATACCTAAGTAGATTGTTTCATCCAAGTCTCTTCTTCTCTTAATTCAATCCTCTTGATAGAGTGGCCAACTTCATGATTAAATATCAAATACATCAATATTAAGCATACCTGTGTCTTAGATGAATTTGATACAAATGAAGGTATACCCGAGTTATTACATAAGTCTATTTTAAGTTACATTGAACACCCATAATCATAGGTCTCATGATCTTTTTCAAATCCTAAAATTTGGAAAATATGTTATTTAAATGAGTTGTTTGGAATGAAACCATATTTTTATAAGAAATGAAAGTAACTAGATTAACTTAACATTAGACATGTGAACATGTTGAATCTTTAGAAGGAAAGAAATTGCCTCTAAAAATTTTAAATACTCATTGCTCTTTCATGGTGGGAATATGGTTATGTATAGTTATGCCATATATGTAGGCTATATTGATCAAATATATTCAAAAATTCATTGAATGGTGTCCATTTGTAGAGCCTATGATTGCAACAATATTAAGAGATGTAGTCACATGTTAGAATTCATTTATATAGGTCTCAAGGCTAATCATATTTTGGTAGATAATGGTGGAAAAGTAAAATTGACAAACATTGGATTACATATGTGAATGTGGGGAACCCAACAAAATAAATTTATATGGCTTCTTAGGATCACTACTATATAGAAATTTCTTGTGATAAGCCTCACATGAAAAATATAATTGAAGAAATTGTTGAATGAATTTTATGCTTTGTGCTTTGTATTTCTTTTCATGATTTTTCACATAAAAATTGATATTTGTAAACATCATTTGGAGGTCTCAATGGACTTTCTAAGTCTCATCTCATGGGACATGGGCCATGATGTGTCAACAAGATTAAGAAATAACAATGGATGGATTAACTATAGATATCGAGAGCATTGTAGTTAACATAGTTGTTGTTTTAGGTGGGTGCTTAGCTTTTCACATGAATAGTAGACATGTTCTTTATCAAAGGTGTCAATTTGATCCATAAAATGCTTAAATAATTGCCACATTAGATTGTAGGACATGTGGTAGAGGGTCATTTACTATAGGTCAACAATGACACCACTAAAATGAAAGATCCACCACTGTGACTGACTAAATTTAAAATCTTTATCCTCACCTATTCATATCATGAATTCTTTAACTTTGTTCTATAATTCACATAATTCACATCATACATAATCTACTAGTACATTTTCATTTCATGAGAAGATTCCTAACGATAAGCTATTACTATTCACTTCTTTTTTGAGTTTTCCTACATGATCCTAAATGTGAGGGATCACTATTGTTCTAGTCAAGTCATCATGTTAATTAAAATTATCTTCATCTTTGGATTAAAATAAGTAAAGGAAAGATTAGACCTAATGTTTCTCTATAAATTGCTCTATGAATGTTAATAGTTTACTATTGTTAAGATTCCTAGCAAGATTACCATGTTTTATTTTATTTGTACTTTTTTATTGTAATTGATCAACCCAATAATGTTGTACATGTTTTGTACAAATTATTACATAGAAAACATATCCTTAGGAAATCATATCATGCCATTAATTATATGAGCCTTTGACAAAGTGATATATGCTGAAAGATGTTATGACTATATTAGGTGTTACAAACACTATTGATAGCAATAAGATATTTATAACACATCCTTGTTAATTTTAAAATCGCCTCAAAACTTTGTTTGAATGACTTTGTGAAATGACATATACTTTATTTAAGAATAATTGAGAACTATTTTCATTCAATTGTTTAGGAAAAGAGGATAATCATGTAGTCTGAAATGCATGATAATCATCTTAAGATGGTTTTAGCAATAAGTGACTTCATAGCACGTGCTATGCATATCATTCACTAATCATCTTCTATGTGATAATATGACAATGCTTTTATTAAATTTTTATTGAAGAAGAATAAAATAATTTCTTTTTACTATAAGAATTCACATGAATAAGCAAATTATAAAAATTACAAGATAGAAGATTTAGTATATAAACTTGCATTAGATCCTTGTAAAATCATGATATGCTTCGTGTCTAAGTGCATTTATACTTCTAATCATTTTATTTATTAGCAAAGCATTGAACTATTCGATCTAATTTTGAATGACACTAAACTAGATATAATTATTAAAAAAGATCTAGAATTTGTGAAATAAAATTATGGATGAAATTAAAAGAAATAGATTTACAATGATATTGATAGTATTACATCCTCTAGAAAAATTTGAAAAATCCCTTGCCTTGTCAAGATGAATTAGATTCTTAAAAAAAATAATGCAGCAACTCGTGTTCTTCTCTGACTTAAAGATGCAGAAACAGGCAAATGATGGTATAACAGTTGCCGGCCTTATGAAGATAACATTAGGATCAGAAGAGATGGATACAATTATGCAACTAATAAAAGCAGATGCATTTCCTTTAGTCTAAACAGCAGTCTGAACCAACAATGGAAATGGCATATATGCAGAATGTTACATAATCTTCTTGGCGACAGATATCTGTACTAAAAATCTAAATCCCTACACAGAGGATCCTCTTCTTCGGAGGGTACAGGTAAGAATGGGACAAACACTGCAAAACGTTCCAGAATAATGAGACCCTTCAGATATGGCTTTAGAAATGGATGAAAGTTAGGAAGAAATCATTTAACTTTCTCAGCACTAGCAAAATTGAAACAACTTCATCTTAGTGTGAACACGTTCAAGCACATATTTTCTTCCACTTGTCAAGGCATTTTAATTTCAATCATAAAATTTGTATACGTAATGCTTTAAATTCTTTCCAATGAATTAAACATTGTCCATGGGGAGGTGAAAATTTTCTTTATATTGTAACTGATTTTCAAGAAATCGTTACGTAAAATTGAAAAGGGGCTCATTGGTGAAGTTTATGAATTTGTAATCTGAAGACATTTGGGGGGTCCGATTTTTGGTCTGTTCGGGAGATTGAGATGAGAATGTGACATCAATCCTAACGAAAGGAAGAATTTAAGCACATTTTTTTGTTGTTGTTGTTATCATTATAAGAAGGAATACATGGAATTGAACTAACAATTAAACAAAGGCATGAGAATCAACATACACTTCTTAATCATCATGTCAATATAGACCTTACAAATAAAAACTTACTTCAATAAACAATAGAAGATTGCTGCTCTTAATGAAGTGCACATACCTTAAATGTTTTGCGACTCATGAAGGCTCCATGTCCATGGTTTGCTTTGGTTTATGGTGGGGTGCAAAATGATCCCAACCAAAGTGGATTCAAACCCTATCCACCCCTCCAAGCGGATTATGTGGCCTGTGGTGAGAGAGTTGTCATTTTAGACTCGTAAGCAATGTATAGAATATCTTCCTAGTGACCAAATCTCAAGGTGTACCTACTAGTGGTAGACTTAAGATACCATTTCCCCATAGTTATAAGGTTACGAGGTGATTTATATGATACCTACTTGAGCTTGTTAGGAACTTTCTTCCTTGTAGTCCATCAGACGGCTAAGGAAACAAGGTTATCCATCACTGACATAGAATGCTCCTTGACTACTGTCCATCTCGAGCAAGTACAACCCCTAGACACCTGTCAATCTCGAGCATTAAGATACTACTCCTTGACTAATGTCCATCTCGAGCAAGTACTGCTCCTAGACACCTATCAATCTTGAGCAAGAAAGTACCGCTCCTTGACTTTTGTCCATCTCGAGTAAGTACAACCCCTAGATACCTGTCAATTTAGAGTAAGAAGGTACCACTCCTTGACTTCTCTTAGCACTATGACTGGGAGATATGTCCCTAACGTGATTACGCAGGTTCCCAACTTAGTTGCAGCCATGAATGACATTAATAGATATTTCCTATGGTAGCATTACATGCTCATAGACTCATTTCGATTGGAAGTAAGCTAGCTCTTCACCCCTTGATAGTTTGTGGTTGATACCCTACTTATATTTAATCCCTTAATATATGTTTCTTGACAAGGACCCGCAAGTGACTTATTTTCTCATAACATAACATAATTTTGCTACTTGATCACATAAGCTTGTCTTAGCAGCGAAAAAACATATCAAAAATTAGCCAAGTGGCTAACTATGACAGTCCTGATAGCCAACAATACATGTCAGAAACTAACCGTGTGATTAACTATGGCTGTCCTAGTAGCCAACAAAACATATCATAATTTAAGACAGACCTAGCAGCCAACAATGCAATACAGTGTTGTGTAGATTTATAACTTGGGGTTGTACGAATCCATTACATTTCATAAAGAGGTGCTACTTACATCCTAACATATTTCTCTTTCAATTTAATACAAGCCTTGAAGTGTTATTTTCTTGAATAAAATTAATTTACAATATTTGTGATAGCCTAAATATAAGCTTCAACACCTTGGCATTATTAGATGCCTGGGTTAATAGAGGGACTGGTACAACGAAAAAGGAATACGTTATCCTCTAGTGTTGGAATACTTCAGGGTAGTAGTTTGTTTGTGAAGCCAACAAACATAGAGTAGATATAGCAGAATTTTCTCTCCCTGATAAACAAATGTAAAAGTGATAGGTTAAGAGTCATCAATCAAGGGTTTCTATTTTGGTTTGCAATAATTTTTTCCATTTAACCTATAAAGCTGTCTAAGGGTTTAGATGACTAAACACGAGAAATAATGCAACCCAATTTTTTTGGAGACTAACATTTACACTAGCCAACACTTGAGTTTGGAAACCTGGAAGTCTTAACATGTATAGTATATGGTAGTCAGCCTGCTAAACACACAATAGGGCCAAAATAGAAGGAGCATGCATGTCCAATCAAAGGTAACCCATTTAAATTTCTAAAGAGTGCTATCCAATCATGAGGATGGTGTCTAACCAAGTGCTAAAATTTGAAGAATGACATAGACCAAGGCTTACAAATTCTCGATGACAAAGAAAGTGGGTATTCTAATTTGGTTTTATAGTTTACTTAGGTGAAAGCTACCAAGAGAAGCAGAGGAGAGTGGGGTTAAGAAAGAGAGAATAAGGGAAAATTTAATCTAATTTTCACAGTAGCATCATGCCTAACATTATTTGAACATTAAACCAAGACATTCATGTTGAGTTTACAAAGGAATATAATTTTAGAAGAACAAAGGTTGCAACAACATAAATCTCAGACCTGGTTTGGGTGACCAGAAGTCTAGTGTTTGAAGTAGACACTGAGAAATCTGCTCCACATCGTCCTCCTCTCTATGGTATGAAACCTGCAAAGACCTCCTTTCTCTACTCTTCTCAAGCTGTGGTGTCCATTTGTTTTGGGGGTTTGAAGATTATTAATAGCCAATTCGACTCCATTCCTTGTCCTACAAAAAGGGGTTGGCATTGGAATGGTGTGCCATGCCCATTATTGGCATTGCCAGTCCTCCTCCTCTCTTCCACACCTGCAACCATTCCTCTTTAATCCTCATATCTCCTACCATGGGGTGGAGGTTGCTCCATTATGTTGTTTCATGTGCACAAAGCTCTTCTTCCCATGCATTACTTTTCTCCTTTCATTTTATTTTTTCTTTGCTTCATTTGGTTCAATAGTTTTTATTTAATTGCTCCTCCTTATTAATATTTAAGGTGGATGGTAAGTTTTTATTTATTTGTTTTCTTTAACTTGTTTTTATTTTAATATTTCATAACTATATAATTTATTATTTACTTATTTACTTATTTTAAAACTTTTTTTTTTTTAAAGGTTAACAATGCACCCAAATTATTAGGGGTAAATGCTTTTTTGACCGGAGCTATGAACCGGATACAACAAACCACAAGAAACAACCAAACCCACGAACACAAAGGCCCATCGAAGGCACAAGGCTTGCGAGCACTTTGACCCAGCAAGGGTTTGAACCCTGGTGGCCATCACTACAACCAAGTGACTTGACCACGGAACCACGCCCTTATCAGCAAAAACTTTTATTTATTATTATTATATATATTTTATTTTATTTTTATCTATTTACCATTCCTTATAACCTTATTTGATATTCTTAATTGATATGAATGAATAAAACTATTTGATGACTTCTCCTAGCTAGACAAATGACTATGGCGACTTATTAGATGACTAAGGCCCCAGGATTAAATGAACTTCAAGTTGTCGGTAATTATAGTCAAGATGTTGGCTCTAGAATGACATTACCAATTGATTGTCTCTCATCCCACTGGACTAAAAAATCCACCTCATCATGCGACCTAAGTACCTGCAACCAATGATAACCTTACATAGGTCCAACAACCAAGTCATTAGTCTGAGTCAACTTAAACAATATAATGCATAAAATTTAAAATAAGATAATTTAAGATTAATAACCACATTCATTAATGTTAACATCAAGGTTCACAATTAGCGCGCGCGCACACACACACATGTCTACATAATAAAATCCAAAAATCCACCCCTAGTCCAAATTACATTGGGGTTAGGGGTCATGTAAAAGTTTTAGTAAGGTATTTAGGGGATATGACAGATAAATAATAAAGTTTTGTAGTTTTGATGATCTTGTTGTAGATGTTTATTGTCTGCGTGCAATGAATTATGAATGAAATATAGTTAATGTTTATGAATTTGAGTCTGTGAGCTTTGATAAGCATTTGAATATTCCTTATGAGGATGTGCTGTTCTTTGGTATTTTGTTCATTTATCTTTAGTGAGTATTGGAATTGCAGTGAGTTGAGTCAATTTTTTTTTGATAATCTGATATGTAAATCATGATATTGATTGTTTGCTAGTTTAATTTTCAACATTAGTTAATCATTTTAAATCCTTTTCAATCACATCTATTTTATGGATATGGATAGATATTAGTCTACCTTTTCTGCTTTTTAGTTAAAAGCATACCTCCCCATTTTTATTAAATTCTAAAAATCAAAATTTATATCACACGAGGGAGTTTCCCCTCTAAATGTAGAGGATAATTGTTACTCCATAACAATGTATCCATTTTTTGGTGCATGTTGTCGCTGCTCGTTGGGCGAGTCTATTGATTATTTGCAGTGAAAAAACTATTTACCAACACATCCATACTTATTTAGCTAATTATTTTTGGTGAGTTATGATGTAGATTCAATTTAAGCTATTGAGGACATCAACTAAATTCTAGGGGAAGAAATATTATGAACTTTTTTCCCCAAAGCGAAAATAAAGTTATGAAAACATTATTAAGGAGTTATAAAAATAAAGGATAATATGATCCTTTGGTTAAAATGGAGATTAATGAAGAATATTTATGGAATTTTTTTTAAAAGAGAGGAATAATTATATCTATTAATTAATAATTAAAAGAAACATTTGTGAAAAAGTGTGATGGGTTGAAAACCATCCCAAGAAGGTTTATATAAAGCGTTTATGTGAGACTTGGAAAGGGCATGGAGATCACTCAAAGAAGAATAATGTGGTTTGATGAGGTATGTGGTTTAGAGAAGGGATCACATAGAGTGTGTTCAACTCGAGGTACACAGTACACCCAAGATTATCCTAGCCAAGGCTTTGATGCATAAGCATGGTGTGTGTAAGCACATTCTATGTTTTTATATAGATTCTCTAGAGTGTACCATATCTATGAGGGTTAATGCCACTAAAATATTCCTAGGGTAAGAGTACCTTCCAAGTGCTATGACTTAGATAAGTATTGAGTTCATTAGTATTCATAGATATTAAAAATAAAGTATAAATGAGATAGAATTGATTTAATTAAATTCTCTAAAGATATTATTTATTCCCTTTTAACATATTCATATTGTTGGATGCCAATTTATATATTAATGATAGTGATCTTAATGTACTTAAATCTTAAGTTAGTTAACATTAATAAATAAGCATTTGTGCATTTGTATCTAACTTACAAATATACTTTAAAATAATTTAAACTTAAACAATAACACCACTAATTTGACGCCATATAAAATTAACTTTGATATATTAAATCTATCTAATTTTATACTAAAAAAAGGTAGCACTATAAAATTGTACCCCAAGTTCAACACACATTGCAAACCCCTTTTTCTATGCTTATAGAATACAAAACCACCTTCTTCCTGAAGTGACATCCATGCCATTTCTATGCCTCACATTATTTATTTATATAATAAACTAAAGAATGGTTTGTAAACCATCATTTCATAAAAAAATATATTAATTCTTTTGAATTATTTTTCCTCTTAGAGTATTCACTCTTTATTTTTCACCTAATAATTATTTAATTTTTAAGCCCTTTTCCAAAGTTTATTAAACATTTGTCTTCTACCCCTCTTTTAAATTAAGGGTGCTTATATATAGCTTTTATTTTATCTTAGTTTGGACCAAAAGGAAAAATAATTTATACTTTAATCTCCTTTTTTTATATCAAAGGATCATAATACTCTTCATTTTTTACTTGAGGAAAAAGTCATATAATAGCCAATACTAGTTTCTCTTATTGATTATCTCCATCACCACATCAAACATAATTTCAAGATTAAATGAGGCCATTTCTCTCTTCACCCTTTTACTCTTTTATATTTTCTCACAATCTGAGAGATGAAAAATGATCTAAACTAGTTTGCAAAAGAAAAACAACACAATAAAATCATTCGTCATAACATAATGATATCCCAATAAAACCCTTTTGGTAAAAATCCTAGTCTCAAAACTCAGAACCAACGTATTAATCAACAACAATACAATCTAGGCAAGGAACATTTATCAAAGACAAAACCAACATTTAGATTTGGATTAATACTAACAACATAATATTTACAAAATACACTATGCAAAATCCATCCCTATCAAATACAAAATAGAAAAACTAATACATGAATTCCCCAAAAGGGAATAAAAAATCATGAGCTAATACAACCTAAAATTGGTGCCCAAATCTCCTATTCAAATTCTAATGCCTAAATTCCAATATGATTGCATAGTTTAAAAATAACATATTCCTCACACCTTTTATAAGTTGTCATAATATCGTCATTATTCATTTATGAAAATGGGTGCTATATTTTGGCTACATTATCTCTATTCAAATATTCCTTACAATGTATCATAACATGCATCATAATTTGGTAAGTGTAACTCCCTCTCAAATTTGTCTGTTATGTGTCATAGATGCTCACATTTATGATGTAAGAAGCCTAATGTTGGGAGGCTATAACTTTTGATTCTAGAAGTGGCTTGAACTTTTTTTTTAATTTAATAGTTTTCAATAAAATTAGACGAGTTTCTAAGGTTTATTTTTTTTTTTTTTGTGGAAAAA
>VDFB02114208.1:98974-111871 GCA_007258455.2 Sequoia sempervirens
AGTACTGCTCCTAGACGCCTACCAATCTTGAGCAAGAAAGTACCGCTCCTTGACTTTTGTCCATCTCGAGCAAGTACAACCCCTAGACACCTGTCAATCTAGAGTAAGAAGGTACCACTCCTTGACTTCTCTTAGCACTATGACTGGGAGATATGTCCCTAACACAATTAAGCAGTTCCCAACTTAGTTGCAGCCATGAATGAAATTAATAGATATTTCCTATGGTAGCATTACATGCTCATAGACTCATTTCGATTGGAAGTAAGGTAGCTCTTCACCCCTTGATAGTTTGTGGTTGATACCCTACTTATATTTAATCCCTTAATATATCTTTCTTGACAAGGACCCGCAGGTGACTTATTTTCTCATAACATAACATAATTTTGCTACTTGATCACATAAGACTCTCTTAGCAGCCAAAAAACATATCAAAAATTAGCCAAGTGGTTAACTATGATAGTCCTGATAGCCAACAATACATGTCAAAAATTAATTGTGTGATTAACTATGGCTGTCCTAGCAGCCAACAATGCAATACAGTGTTGTGCAAATTTATAACTTGGGGTTGTACGAATCCTTTACATTTCATAAAGAGGTGCTGCTTACATCCTAACATATTTCTCTTTCAATTTAATACAAGCCTTGAAGTGTTATTTTCTTGAATAAAATCAATTTACAATATTTGTGATAGTCTGAATATAAGCTTCAGCGGATTGGCATTATTAGATGCTTGGGTTAATAAAGGGACTGGTACAACAAAAAAGGAATACATTATCCTCTAGTGTTGGAATACTTTAGGGTAGTAGTTTGTTTGTGAAGCCAACAAGCATAGAGTAGATATAGCATAATTTTCTCTCCTTGATAAACATTAAAAGTGACAGGTTAAGAGTCATCAATCAAGGGGTCTATTTTGGTTTGCAATAATTTTTTCCATTTAACCTATAAAGATGTCTAAGGGTTTAGATGACTAAACACATGAAATAATGCAACCCAATTTTTTTGGAGACAAACATTTACATTAGCCAACACTTGAGTTTGAAAACCTGAAAGTCTTAACACGTATAGTATATGATAGTCAGCCCAGGCTAAACACACAAGAGGGCCAAAATGGAAGGAGTATGCCTGTCCAATCAAAGGTTACCCATTTAAATTTCTAAAGATTGCTATCCAATCATGAGGATGGTGTCTAACCAAGTGCTAAAATTTGAAGAACGACATAGACCAAGGCTTGCAAATTCTCCATGACAAAGAAAGTGGGTATTCTAATTTGGTTTTATAGTTTACCTAGGTGAAAGCTACCAAGAGAAGCAAAGGAGAGTGGGGTTAAGAAAGAGAGAACAAGGGAAAATTTAATCTAATTTTCATAGCAACATCATGCCTAACATTATTTCAACATTAAACTAAGACATTCATGTTGAGTTTACAAAGGAATATAATTTTAGAAGAACAAAGGTTGCAACAACATAAATCTCAGACCTAGTTTGGGTGACCAGAAGTCTAGTGTTTGAAGTAGACACTAAGAAATATGCTCCACACCATCCTCCTCTCTATGGTATGAAACCTACAAAGACCTCCTTTCTCTACTCTTCTCAAGCTCTGGCGTCCATTTGTTTTGGGGGTTTGAAGATTATTAATAGCCAATTCGACTCCATTCCTTGTCCTACAAAAAGGGGTTGGCATTGGAATGGTGTGCCATGCCCATTAATGGCACTGCCAGTCCTCCTCCTCTCTTCCACACCTGCAACCATTCCTCTTTAATCCTCCTATCTCCTGCCATGGGGTGGAGGTTGCGAAATTATGCCATTTCCTGTGCACAAATCCCTTCTTCCTATGCGTTACTTTTCTCCTTTCATTTTATTTTTTCTTTGCTTCATTTGGTTTAATAGTTTTTATTTAATTGCTCCTCCTTATTAATATTTAAGGTAGATGGTAAGTTTTTATTTATTTGTTTGCTTTAACTTGTTTGTATTTTAATATTTCATAACTATATAATTTATTATTTACTTATTTACTTATTTTAACTTTTATTTATTATTATTATATATATTTTATTTTATTTTTATCTTTTTACCATTCCTTATAACCTTATTCGATATTCTTAATTGATTCGAATGAATAAAACTATTTGATGACTTTTCCTAGCTAGACAAATGACTATGGCGACTTATTAGACGACTAAGGCCCTAGGCTTAAATGAACTTCAAGTTGTCAGAAATTATAGTCAATATCTTGGCACTAGAATGACATTACCAATTGACTGTCTCTCATCCCATTGGACTACAAAATCCACCTCATCATGCACCTTGAGTACCTGCAACCAATGATAACCTCACATAGGTCCAACAACCAAGTCATTAGTCTGAGTCAACTTAAACAATGTAATGCATCAAATTTAAAATAAGATAATTTAAGATTAATAACCACATTCATTAATGTTAACATCAAGGTTCACAATTAGCGCGTGCGCACACACACACACACACACATATATATGTCTACATAATAAAATCTAAAAATCCACCCCTAGTCCAAATTACATTGGGGTTAGGGGTCATGTAAAAGTTTTAGTAAGGTATTTAGGGGATATGACAGAGAAATAATAAAGTTTTGTAGTTTTGATGATCTTGTTGTAGATGTTTATTGTCTGTGTGCAATGCATTATGAATGAAATACTAATGTTTATGAATTTGAGTTTGTGAGCTTTGATAAGCATTTGAATATTCCTTCCTTATGAGGATGTGTTGTTCTTTGGTATTTTGTTCATTTATCTTTAGTGAGTATTGGAATTGGAGTGAGTTGAGTCAACAATTTTTTGATAATCTGATATGTGAATCATGATATTGATTGTTTGCTAGTTTAATTTTCAACATTAGTTAATCATTTTAAATCCTTTTCAATCGCATCTATTTTATGGCTATGGATAGATATTAGGCTACCTTTTCTGCTTTTTGGTTAAAATCATACCCCCCATTTTTATTAAATTCTAAAAATCAAAATTTATATCACACGAGCGAGTTTCCCCTCTAAATGTAGAGGATAATTGTTACTCCATAACAATGTATCCATTTTTTGGTGCATGTTGCCACTGCTCGTTGGGCGAGTCTATTGATTATTTGCAGCAACAAAACTGTTTACCAACACATCCATACTTATTAAGCTAATTATTTTTGGTGAGTTATGATGCAGATTCAATTTAAGCTACTAAGGACATCAACTAAATTCTAGGGGAATAAATATTATGAAATTTTTCCCCCAAAGTGAAAATAAAGTTATGAAAACATTATTAAGGAGTTATAAAAATAAAGGATAATATGGTCCTTTGGTTAAAATGGAGATTAATGAAGAATATTTATGGAAACTTTTTTAAAAGAGAGGAATAATTATATCTATTAAATAATAATTAAAAGAAACATTTGTGAAAAGGTGTGATGGTTTGAAAACCATCCCAAGAAGGTTTATATAAAGCGTTTATGTGAGACTTGGAAAGGGCATGGAGATCACTCAAAGAAGAATAATGTGTTTGATGAGGTATGCGATTTATAAAAGGGATCACATAGAGTGTGTTCAACTTGAGGTACACAGTACACCCAAGATTATCCTAGCGAAGGTTTTGATGCATAAGCATGGTGTGTGTAAGCACATTTTATGTTTTTACATAGGTTCTCTAGAGTGTACCATATCTATGAGGGTTAATGCCACTAAAATATTCCTAGGGTAAGAGTACCTTCCAAGTGCTATGACTTAGATAAGTATTGAATTCATTAATATTCATAGATATTAAAAATAAAGTATAAATGAGATAGAATTGATTTAATTAAATTCTCTAAAGATATTATTTATTCCCTTTTTATCATATTCATATTGTTGGATGCCAATTTATATATTAATGATAGTGATCTTAATGTAATTAAATCTTAAGTTAGTTAACATTAATAAATAAGCATTTGTGCATTTGTATCTAACTTGTAGATATACTTTAAAATAATTTAAACTTAAACAATAACACCACTAATTTGATGCCATATAAAATTAACTTTGATATATTAAATCTATCTAATTTTATACTAAAAAAAAGTAGCACTATAAAATTGTACCAAGTTCAACACACATTGCAAACCCTTTCTTCTATGCTTATAGAATACAAAACCACCTTCTTCCTGAAGTGACATCCATGTCATTTCTATGCCTCACATTATTTATTTATATAGTAAACTAAAGAATGGTTTGTAAACCATCATTTCATTAAAAAATATATTAATTCTTTTGAATTACTTTTCCTCTTAGAGTATTCACTCTTTATTTTTCACCTAATCATTATTTAATTTTTAAGCCCTTTTCCAAAGTTTATTAAACATTTGTCTTCTACCCCTCTTTTAAATTAAGGGTGCTTATATATAGCTTTTATTTTATCTTAGTTTGGACCAAAAGGACAAATAATTTATACTTTAATCTCCTTTTTTTATATCAAAGGATCATAATACTCTTCATTTTTTACTTGAGGAAAAAGTCATATAATAGCCAATACTAGTTTCTCTTATTGATTATCTCCATCACCACATCAAACATAATTTCAAGATTAAATGAGGCCATTTCTCTCTTCACCCTTTTACTCTTTTATATTTTCTCACAAGAGAGATGAAAAATGATCTAAAATAGTTTGCAAAATAAAAACAACACAATAAATCATTCGTCATAACATAATGATATCCCAATAAAACCCTTTTGGTAAAAATCCTAGTCTCCAAACTCAGAACCAATGTATTAATCAACAACAATACAATCTAGGCAAGGAACATTTATCAGAGACAAAACCAACATTTAGATTTGGATTAACACTAACAACATAATATTTACAAAATACACTATGCAAAATCCATCCCTATCAAATATGAAATAGAAAAACTAATACATGAATCCATCAAAAGGGAATAAAAAATAATGAGCTAATGCAACCTAAAATTGGTGCCCAAATCCCCTATTCAAATTCTAATGCCTAAATTCCAATATGATTGCATAGTTTAAAAATAACATATTCCTCACACCTTTTATAAGTTGTAATAATATCGTCATTATTCATTTATGAAAATGGGTGTTATATTTTGGCTACATTATCTCTATTCAAATATTCCTTACAATGTATCATAACATGCATCATAATTTGGTAAGTAAGTGTAACTCCCTCTTACATTTGTCTATTATGTGTCATAGATGCTCACATTTATGATGTAAGAGGCCTAATGTTGGCAGGCTATAACTTTTGATTCTAGAAGTGGATTGAACTTTTTTTTTAATTTAATAGTTTTGAATAAAATTAGACAAGAGTTTCTAAGGTTGATTTTATTTTACTTTTTGTGGAAAAATTAACCATCTTAAGTACAAATATTATATTTTTGTGTTTCTCACATTAAGATGCATAGTTGAGACACCTTTCCTTGCAAGAGCAAAAGGAAGATTGCCATTATTAATTATTTTCTAGATAATAGAAGGTTGCCCAAATCCCTAGTCAAATCCAAAGATAAGTCCATACACTAAAAGTAACATATTCCTTACACCTATCATAAGTTGCAATAACATTATCATTATGCATTCACCAACATGGACACTTTATTTTGGCTCCATTAGCTCCATTTAAAAATAGCTTGTGAAGTGTCACAGGTTTGTCAACAAATCTTACAAATCTCTTGTGTCATGTAGATGATCAATTTTTCATGTGGGAGGTCTAACTTCTAGAGGCCATAACTTTTGATTTGGGAAGTTGATGGATCCTATTATTTAAATTGAAGATTTTGAAGTAAATTTAGACAATAGAATGCCCCAAGATTGAATTTACATGTTTTAGGGATAAAATTAACCATATAAAGCCCAAAAATTATATTTTTGTGTTATTGACATTATGATGCAAGGTTCAAACACCTTTCTTAACATTCTCTCAATTGTTGAAAATATTGAAATACTAAAGAAATACCAATATTTTCAACTATCTACTAGGGGTTTAGAGTCCCATAGATTTAATGCACAACCTAAATTTATTTGTGTTGTTTGAATTTATCAAAGTATCTACAAAAATCTCTGAATTATCAAATTTATCCAACATCATCCTCCCATCATCCACCATATCACAAACAAAATTATGTTATACATCAATGTTCTTTGTCTACGTATTAAGGGTTGAATTATTTTCCAAGTTGATGGTACTTTAACTTTAACAATAAAATCTATCTCATCTTTGATGTAGCCCAATATTTGAATGTAATCTTAGAGGGTAAAAGTACAAATAGCTATTGATTAGTGCATTAGCCATTATCTTGTTAGAAATTCTAGAATTCATCTTGGATACATTGTTTTGTTTTTCCTCTCTTTGAATTGGAAAATCTTTCTCCCATCCATCTCTGAGGATTAATCGAGCCACAATTTGTCTTTTGTAACACAATTTAACTATGTTTTCAAAAATTATGATTTTGTCCATGGGTTCCTTGAGCTATTGGAGGTTCTCTATTTTAAACTCTTGACTATGTATTACATTGAATTAAACCAGCCCTTCTAAGATTAAAAACCCAAGTGTTAGGGCTAGTCATTACAATTTTTTGTATTTAGAATGTATTGGGAAGGGAGGTTGATGCACATTACTTTGTTTGGAAGTGGATAGAACATTGAATAGGTTTGGTAGTGCCTTTCTAATTGATATCATGCCATTCATAGCGTTCCAATTAAATATTCTATTGTAGTTGCATTTTGGCTTAGCTTGCATTGGTATCGGGCTATCTGAACCCTAAAAACTCATAGTTGATGTTATATCATGGACCTATTATTGTTTCCATATTTAAAAAAAAAATGAAACTAATGCCTAGTTACTTGGCCTTTTTGTGAACATATGCATTATGACTTTGGCAGCCCTATAATTACAAGGGCACTATGATATGTTTGTCAATATTTTCACTTAGTGAAAACAAGGATATAAATAGATACATGATTCGACCTCTTTCATACTATCAAAACAAAAACCTTTTCGAATAAGTTTTGATCTCCTTAACTTTAGGTTAATGGGAATTATTTGTAGATGTATCAGTCTATCTTGAAAGTTTAACCTCATTGGCCAAACCTTGTAAGGTCTTCCAAATTGATCAATAAGCATATCATTTAAACTATATATGTTTTCATTATTAATTGTTTTGATTAATAAATAAATGGAGTAGAGTTATCGATCATTGAAAAGGTTGAGAGTGTTGGAGTATATCATTATGTATCTTGTTTGAATATGATAGTGTATTGGTAACCCTTAAGAAAGTCATACTAATTCAAGAGTATTTTTTGTATTTAATCATGCTATACTCTATATAGGTAAACTCTACTTTACGGTTCAATACCCACAAGTTAAACTGATAGTCTCTTCTTATATTGTTTCTTGAAACTTAGATGGTCAGCTTATAAATATTTTTTTTTGCATATAAATATCATATTATTGGGTGATCCCACAAGTTGGTTTACAATTTCTTGGAGATTCTAATTTTTGCTAAAATCACATATTTTTAGAAAATATAATGATTTAAGCCTTAAAAGTTCCATTTAAAGCATTCCAATTGAAGAGGGTTTTATCAAACTACCTTAGATCAAATCCCCTTGGATAGAACCCTGCTAGTTTTAAACCATACCTATAACAGAGTCTCCTTTACACCTATCAAAATGCTGATAAAAAACCACTTTTGATTTACGTTTTGGGGGATCAAATGAATTCATTTTTTTTTTGTAGGTATGTAGTTCTTATTATACGTTTTCCAAAAAGTATAATTTTAAATAAATTTTATTTAATTATTATATTTATTTTTTATTTCTTGTGAATGTAGGTTTTTCACCGAAAATCAAGCTCTCTATTTTGCACATGTGGAAAAATAGAAGACTATCAATTGTTTTTTTTGAAAAATATGAGTGCACCATATATTGAAGTCTTTGATCCAACAAAAGAAAAATGAATTTCGACACATACAAAAAAATTTGTGTTATACGGTCTGCCTATGTCTGAATTGTAATTGGTTTGACTTCAAAACTTTATTAAGGAAAAAATATTCAATAAAACACTATGAAACCAATTGGAAGCACTATATATCATAGTTAAAAATATAAATTTGAAAAAATAATAATTTTATCCTTCATGGAAAAAAAGTTATGTGTTATACGGTGAGCGTCACTCCTTAAAAATGTTGTTTACTGAAAAAAAACTAGTTTTCAAAGGAGATATAAAAAGAAGTGCAATCTGATTCCAAAATTTTTGAAAAAAATATATTTAAAATCTATAGAAAAAATTCCACAAATCACTAGTTTGCATCATCTTCAAATTCCTCACGGTTTAGCCGCTATAGGTGTCCGAAAGTGAAGATTTAGTTAGAAAAAATCAGTTCAATGTCCAGTTTGGCCAAAAATTGTAAACTAGTATTGTGGGATCATCCTATTGTCTTGATTAGATAGAGAAGATTACTCATGCATTATCATTCCTCTTAGCTTGCATACATAATGGTGTTGAATATTTAATTTACCTTATCAATTGGAATAAAGTTGCAAGATCAATCATATCACTTTGCATTCTCAGTTCATTTAAAGATGCATGATTAGGTCTTTCAATTATCATGTGATATACTGTTGACACGTCGATAGGCTGCAAAATGGCACTCAACCTTGGAAGTGGTTGAGAGTAGTGTATGTCATAATATTCATAATGTTTTCTTGATAAGAAAGAAAACTAATGTGATAATGTCAAGACGGCATGCCATAGTATGTTCAAAAATATATAAATTACTCATGTATAGAAAGAATATTGATGAATACATAGACATGTATACATATATATGTATGCATATTTAAACTCCCATTAAAATATATTTGAAATCACTGGAAACTTTATGTAACTTGAAACTATTTATGAAAATTATACTAATGTTTATAAACATATCTATGAAAATTAGATATCATGTCTAAACATGATTACATATGAAATCACTTTGTCCTTATTTAGTTTGAGAAAGAGGTGTGTGAACATAACAAACACATATATTTTACATGTATTTATATTTATAAATATTTGGTCAAAGTAATTCAAAATTATTGCTTGCATTATCGGTTCACCGTGTTTAAAGCTGAAATCTAATTAGAAGTGTATAGGAGCAAATTTGCACCCCTTAAGCAAATTCCCCTTTCACATACCCTCACCTTAGAAAATCAAATCCAAAGGAAAAATTCCACATCATCCACCTACCTTCCATTCACTTGGCATTTGTCCAGTGCGTTAGTGAGAGAATATTTGACAGGGATGAATGTGTGGCACGCAGATGTTTGCGCGTTGCGCTACCATCCCTGATGGATTCCTGTGTCTAAAGTTGGCAGAGGCGTTACACACCCAATTGGGGCCGAATTGTAACGTCCCTCTTCGACCAACTGACCTAAAAACGCCTTAGTCTTTCTCATCCCACCTTCAAAAACATTCATTATATCTTCATTTTCACTGTCTACACATTCAATCACTCTCTCTTAGCATTTTCCACTTCACTTCTTCACTCTCAAGCAACATTCCAACATTTCATTGTGAGTATTGTAGCAGCTTTGAAGCTCCATCAACTCCACATTGCAAGTGTGAAGGCTATCATAGAAGTTGTGGGCTTGGAGTCTTGCGAGACCTCCCTTCATCACTATTGCAACTGTGGTGACTTTTCCAAGTCCATACCTTGCATTCTCCTCCATTGGATAGTGAGCTTTTGGGTGGAGGTGGTAATGCTTCACTCCTCTCCTTTGTGATTTGATAGAGTAGCATAGTATTGTTTTTTAGTGTTCATTGCAATCTTTCTTCCTTTCTACTTTCTTTATCATATTGTTCTACTCCATTGCTTTCTGGCTGTTCGTGGAGGTGGAAATACCAAAACAGGGGTCTGACTGAGGTAGGCCCCTATATAGCCCCAACAATTTTCCATCTTGTTTGTGTGCACGTGAACGTGCATGTGGAGCTAGCTGGCGAATCAATGCTTTTTGTGAGATTATCTTTATTACCTTAGCTTTCATTTACTTGTTTTATCATCTTCGTCTCTATTTATCGTACTTTCTCATTCTGTTTTTCCCATAAAAACCAACTAGCTAGGCTATCAGATAGTTTTTACGCACTTTGTACTGTACTTTGTGTTTTCTGGCTGTACGGACACCAGCGCACTTGAGAGACACCAGTGTGTCGCGCTGTCATCTCAAAACCGCACTACCATCCTTAGACAGAGAGCTGTCTAAGGTGCAGTATTGACTCCAAAAACCAGCTTGCCTAGCATAAACCCGAACTTTGGGTCTGTAGAGTGATATAAATACTACATAGTGCTCTTCATTCTTGATCCTCACCCTAAGACATCCTTTAGAGTGAGGTAAGTTAGGGTATCCCTTCAATCTCGGCTCTCCATGCCCTGGAGCCTTGACGTGGTTTGTCCCCCTCTCTTACATTTTTGGTGAGCTTGACATGAACCATTTTGGTTTAGTTTAGCAGTGCTAAAGGGTCCTTTCCTCATGTTCTAGGAGCATTGTAGGTGTGAGTGTTGTGAAGCATTTTTCCTTACAGCCCAAGCTGCGACCCCTTGTAGGCGTAGTTGGAAGGTTCCGTAAGTATTGCAGAACGAAGCCTTAATTGGGTCACTGTCCTATTTCAAACCTTTGGGAGGCTTTGTGAGAGTATTTTTTAGTGTGCATGATGGTTTCTTTCTTGCATCTGCCTATCCCCTCTGCACAACCTGCGAGTAGTAGTCCAGGTATAACCTTCACCTCGCAGGATTTTTTGATGGGTTTTAATAGAGAACCATCTCCTCTGGGTAAACCCACAAAAATGGTTTACAATTCGAATGAGGAAGGAAAACTTGTAAAAATGACTCCATGCCAAATTTTTTCATTTTGGGGGTTCAAACAAACTAGTTGGTTTGAACGAACCAAAAGAGGGTTTGCTCGAACCAGGGTTCGAGCGAACCCATTTAATGCATGTACAGACCAATCGACCAAAAAATAAAATGGAAATCCCTTTTTGGAAGGGGGTTCGATCAAACCCCCTTCCAAAAAGGGATTTCCATTTGGTTCAAGCAAACCCCCCCTTTCCCTGATTTTTGACCTTGTTCACCAAAAAAATAAAAATTTTTGCACTTTGGAACTCAAGTTGAAGATGAAAATGGTGGAGACTTCACAGACCCAACTAGAATCAAGTAGTCCTCTGAATGAGCTATCCAACGAATATAATTTTAATATGTTTTGGTTTTATTATGTATTTTTTTTTTAGTTTTATTAAACATAGGTTTTTCACCAAAAATCAAGCTCTCTGTTTTGCACATGTGGAAAATAGCATTATCAATTTTATTTTTAAAAAATATGAGTGCACCATATATAGAAGTCCTTGATCCAATAAAAAAATTGAATTTCGATACATACAAAAATTTTATGCTATACAACCACGCTATGTCTCAATTGTAATTGGTTTGACTTCAAACTTGATTAAAGAAAAAAATTCATAAAATCTTATCTAACCAAGTGGAAGCACTAGATATCGAAGTTACAAATCTAAATTCGAAAGAATTATAATTTTATCCTTCATGGAAAAAAAGTTATGCATTATACGGTGAGCGTCACTTTTTAAAAATTTTGTTTTTTGAAAAAAACTAGTTTTTGAGGGAGATGGAAAAAGAAGTGCAATATGAAATTCCAATTTTTTTGAAAAAAATATATTTAAAATCTACAGACAAAATGTCATGAAACTCTAGTTTGCATCATCTTCAAATTCCTCACGGTTTAGCTGCTATAGGTGCCCGAAAGTGAATATTTAGTTAAAAAAATATTTTAGTGTCCAATTTGGCCAAAAATTGTAAACCTCTATTGTGGGATTACCCCTCTTTATATCCCTAAACGAATCAATGAAAAAATTGTAGCAGGTGTTCTCGTTGATTAGACGTCTCAGGTGAATATCATAACTGAGGAGATTATGCTAATTAATTTCCTACATAAAGATGGGTACGACGCAACTGTGAGCACCATCCATATGCATAACAAAATTTCCGTAACTCCCCTTGGTAGTATTGTCTTGTCAGTCCTTATCAGACCTAAGTCTATGAACCTGTTGTTTGACATAATCTCGAGGTCTGAACTCCCTAGTAGAATTTGGCAAATAAATGACTACGTGACTAAAACTTTTAGTGCAACACAATTATAAATGACTAATTTGATCATCATAAGTGACTAATTTGATCATTGAGTAAAAAATGACTAGTTACACAAACAAAAATGACTAAATAATTAGTCACACAAATAAAAATGACTAAATAATTAGTCATACAAATGAAAATTAGACAATATGATATTAAAGTGGATAATTAAAAAATATATTTTGAATTGAGGGAGTGGGTGATATTATAATATAATATAATATAATAATAATATATTATATTACAATACAATACAATATAATATGTTATAATATAATATGATATTATATAATATAATATATTATAATATAGTATGATATTATATAATATAATATATTATAATATAGTATGATATTATATAATTTAATATATTATAATATAGTATGATATTATATAATATAATATATTATAATATAATATTCAATATTATAATATATATATAGTATATATATAATATAATATATAATAATATATATTATATTATTATCTAATATTATATTATTATTATATATATTATATAATATTAAATATCATAATATAATATAATTTATTGTATTATTATATAATATAATATTATTAATATTATAATATTATATTTGTATTATAATGTATTTAATATTATAATATTATATAATATATATCATTATTTTATGTTATATAATATATATTATATAACATTATATTAAATAATATAATATAACAT
>VDFB02114208.1:112089-133375 GCA_007258455.2 Sequoia sempervirens
CAAAGTAATTGACATAATGCCCTAACACAAACTCATCATATAATTTTTTTATAAAGTAAAATGGTATATCACAATTATTGTTCGGTGGTTTCAAAAAAACCATACACCAACGATCCCAAAAATTTTCTACAATGTCTCTATGAGTGCACCATTTATAGAAAGTTTTGTTTTATTAACATTAACTGGCAAACCAGTGCGGGGGTTAACAAATAAAGAGGCTATTTGGGCTTTGGTTATTCCAAGATCTTTCACATCATCATAGGACAATCCACATGCATAATATTCTCTCATGTTTTCTCGCCACGAATGAAAGGCATTATGTTGCAAGGAGAGGGTTTCTATATTTTTAATTATTTCATTCATTGTGTTTGACATCGAAGATAATCAAGGGACTCTTGTATAAACTTCAGAAATGCCCTTTAATTGTTGCAATTTTTCAGAAATTAATTCTTGAATTGATGTATCGAGGTGGCTGCTTCATACGCCCATTAAAATTAAAACAAATTAATCTAATTAAAATTAGACAATATAAATGAAAATATTATAAAAATAATTCCTAGTTTTTTAAAAATCCAACAAAACCCTATAGTTTTAACAAAAATCTATAAATTCTCCAAATTTTAATCCAAATACATAAAACACTATTTTAAATCAAAATCCATTACAAACATTCAATTTTCATCAAATCCATTACAAACATTCAATTTTCATCAAAAACTATACTAAATCTCAAATTTTTCATAAAAAATCTATCAAAAACCCTATTTTGAAAAAAATCAACTAAAATTACACAAATCTAATTGAAAATTTGATTAGAGCAAAGAAAAATCAATAATCTAACCTTTTGAAGATGGATTTGCACCAAATCAGATATCTGATTTGCGGAATGAACTTTTCAATGTGCGCCCACCGCGGTTAACCAATTGTGAAATGAGAATGAGTTTTAATCGGGCCGATATGGAAATATATATGTTGTCACAAATCGGATATCCGATTTGGAAATCTAGGTTTGGGCTTTGCTTCAGTAGTGTGTACTGACACCCAAGCCACATAAAGTCAACTCGACATTTTTGCATTTTTGAGTCGATGAAACACATTATTTTTCTCCATTGCCACTTTTGGCATACCATGATCCCGCCGCATGCCCAAATAAAATATAGTGCTGTGGAAATAAATGGATGGGAAATGAGATTATTGAAATAAAGTAATATTGTTGAGGGGTAGGTAATTATTTGAGTGGATATGCATTGAAAGGTAAAAATAAAAATTTTGTAAAAGGGATGGGTGATTATTTCACCTTGTGTTAATATAGTGAAAATAAATATATGGGTGAAATGCCAAAGTGAAAGGGGAATACTAAGTCATTTTGACTATTATTGTAAAATGTATGGGCCAATAATTTTTCATGGACATATGAAGTGAAAGGAGATAACATAATTATTTTGGTGAATATGAAGAGTTGCACTTGAAGGGTCAAAAAGTCAATTATGTATATATGGTAAAATAAAAAAGACAGAAAAGGGGGGAAATCAACAGTTTGCATGCTGCTAAAGATTTTGTCTTCAAAACTCTATGTATAGAGTTCTTTGTAACATATTTTATATATATTTTGAATATATACAATGAATTATTTTCAATCCTTTGAGTAGATTTGTTGAAGTTAAATATGATTATTTTATTTTATAAATGACTAAATAAATGACTACCATGACTAAATAAATGACTACAATGACTAAAATGACTACAATAACTATGTAAATGACTAAAAAATGACTAAATTAATGACTACAATGACTATAATGACTAAATAAATGACTAAACAATGACTACAATGACTAAATAAATGACTACCATGACTAAATAAAATGATTACCTTGACTAAATAAATGACTACCATGAATAAATAAACAACTACCATGACTAAATAAATGACTACTATGACTAAATAAATGACCAACTAACAACAATCAATGACTAAATTAACCACTAAATATACTACCAAATTGATCAATCAAAACAACCAATAAATGACTAAAAATGGTTTAGTCATAAATTTGGTTGTGTTATAAATGACTGGCAATAAACTACTAATGGTCACATGACCAAACTACTGATCACAAGACCAATTTTTATTAGTTTTTTTAGTCATTTATTTATATTTTGTACTAGTGACTCTTTAGAGTGAAGCTGGGTATCCCCTATCTGGTAGCTATGAATTTTGTTCTCTCGGTTGTGCATAAATGTTTGAAGTTTATTCATGAGGTTTCAGTGCATGTGATCCATGATACTAGCTATAGACCACCAGTGGCGCATGGTAACTATTCTTTAGATCACTTTTGGCTTGCACCCGTTGGTCCCCTCCCACCTAGGAAGGACCTCTTGTACCAAACTTATCAAACTTACAAGAAAGGGCGCTTAGCACCTAGAGTGAGATACACTCCATCACCTTATGTTGTTTTGCATAGGGCATGCTTAAAAGTTGACAGTGATGCCACCAAGGCCTATAGAGGAGAAGACGAGAAGTGCTCTCGAGGTTCCTCTTCTTCCTCTTCCACTGTCTAGCCTGAAGCTTCCTCTCACCCTGCTGCAACACCATCGAATTTTGCTCCGCATTTTCGGGAGAACCCTATGGTGCCCGCTTGGCAGAAACCCAAGTGTCCTACATTTGAAATTCTTGTTTTTCCCATGGAGTCTAGGCCCATTCGATACGGTAGAAGGAAAGGTCCCCACAAGGAATCCTCTATGTCTTAGCCTCTGTAACCTCCCACCGCTCCTGCTCCTAAAGCAATGAATGGGAAGAGGCTTGCTGCCGAGGTGCTAGAGCCGACTCCCCCTGTTGTTTCTCAAATTCTTCCTTTGTTCCCGTTTAGGAGTCTATCCCTCCGCTGGAGATGACTGTGATGGACACCCTATGACTAAGTAGGAGCCTTATGCCCCTTCAGAGCTCTTGGCCTCTAGCTCAAAGAGTCATAGAAACTGCCTTGCGTGTGAGCGCAAGCATTGGTGAAAGGCTCTGGCGGCTGAGCAGAATGCTTTGCATAAAAAGGAAGAGGACATGATCACTCCTACTTCAGGGCCTCCTAATGTGTCCTACTCTCTCCTCTCCTTTTCTTCTATTCAATCAAATTTAGTCTCGCTTCTGGTTCCTGCTATGAGTGTGAGCGTGCTTGAACCTAAAAAGGTTATAGTGTTTATCGCTCCTTCGGCTGAGCCACCCCTATTGATGTCTCTTCTAGACATCTCGCCATTTCCTAAACCCACAAACATGCCAAATACCTTGGTGGTGTCCACCGTGATTTTCTCCTCCTCTACACCTCTTGCCTTGTCTATGAGGAGTTCACACCCCCCGACAAAGTTGAAAGTAGAGGTTGGCCCTTCTAGTAATGGAGGGCGTAAGAGGAGACCACCTTCTCCAAAAGGTGGTCCAACGCTAGCTTGTTCTGTACTAGTGACAGAGCAAGTTCCAGCTTCCCCTAAGTTTGTCACCGCTCCCGAGTCACTCAATGAGCCAAACGGTGAGTCTCGAGCACCATCCTTCCTGTTCGTTGAGGTAAATGTCATGACACTTCTAAAAAGTATATGTTTAACTCTTTGAATGAAGTTTTGACCTTGTTAGCAATCTTCACAAAATCGTTGACCATAGCTCCACAAGAGCCTAGTGGAGAAGACCTTGTAGGATCTTCTTCCTTAGCCCTTGTTGTGGGAGGGTCGAAAGCTCCTCCCCTTAATATTCCACCTCTGTAGGATCATCCTCCTTCCCCTTATAATGATCTATATTGGGAAGCGGATGGCCTCTTGGTCGATGAGTGTTAGGGGGATGCCTCTTCTTTATCTTTAGATTAGGATTGTGTGTGTTGTGATGTGTTCCCCCGTGCTTGTGTTATATGCTCCTAGATGACCCTTGTCACCCTTGTTGGTGCTTGAATACATGAGAGATTTTGTGTCGTAAACCTTCTTTTATTTGTATCATCATTCTTCCTCTATCATGTGTTTTGATTTTTGAGAAATTGGGCATGATGCAAAGCATTGGGGGAATTTAGGCTTCCCTTCTATGTTGACCCAATTTTTTATTTTAACTTTTTCTTCTTGTGCATTCTTCACATGGTTTGATATAGTAGGGGGTTGATGAAAGTTCATTAATATACTATTACTATACTTATATATATTTATGAGAAGCTCTGACCCCAAAATAACAGATCACCCCTGTGTCTCCTGTTTTTGTTGTTTCTCTTTCACTTTTTTATCTTTCTCTCTTCTTTGCTTGAGTTTTCCCTCGTATGTGTGACAACGTTACTTTCACAATGTTTCAATTTTCAGAAAATGCATTCATTGCCAACAAATCTTTTCTTGAAATTCCTTGCAAGTTTTTCAATGATCGCATTCTCAATTAATTGGACCCCTAATGGAATGTGTTTCCTTCATTATGGGTTCCCAAAGAAAGAACTTGAGAACTTTCCTCTGAGGTGGGAACAAATTTTCTTGTGGGATAAGCCTCAATCTTCCCCTCATGAGGGGGCATTTCCTTCCTTTTGAATTCCTTGATGAAGTGAACATATTTTAAAAGGATTCTTTGATGATGAATTAATTTGAGAAAAAAATGTCTCTTTTGCACTTTCAAATAACGCGTCCCTTGAGCAGACCCCTTTTCTTTTGAAGGATTCCCAAGGGACCCCTTTGAAAACCTTGTAATTTTTTGATTGTCTGCGTGACTGTCCACTTTTTTTCCTGTGCAGTTGCTTTTTGTTAGTTGGCATGTTTTATCTATAGATTAACATGTTGCTTTCCAGGTGTGCTTGTGAAGCCACTTTCCTGTCCGAATCTGCAAATTCCCCTTGCATTGGGATTCCTTCATGAGAGAGAACTTGGGGGATTCCTTTTTGCAAGTCTATGGGCCTGTAACGTGCTTACTTCATTGGGCTTCCTTCATGAGAGAGAACTTGGGGGTTGCCTTCTTGTAGGTCTGCGACCCTATAAGACACTTTCATCCTATGGGATTTGTCCATCGTTAGACCAAAGGTCTTCAGTGTACTTTGTGCAACTTCATAGTTTTGTAGAGCTATGGAGTCCTTCTATTCAAAACTCCCTAGGGAGAGTACCTATGGAGTCCTTTGCTTTCCTTGTGCTTTTGAGTTTTCTAGATTGCAGTCTGCTTCCTCAACAGTTCAAGTATACATTTCTAACCTTGCTAACTCTTCAATCTACTTTACCAAAACTCATCGATATTTGTGCTCACTAAAGTGGGGGAAAATTGTATAGGAGTGAATTTTCACACCCTCACCTTAGAAATTTAAATCCAAAGGAGAAATTCCACATCATCCACCTACCTTCCATCCACTTGGCATTTTTCTTGTGTGTTAGTGAGGGAATATTTGATGAGGATGAATGCACGACGCGCGAATGTGTGCATGCTGTATTGTTGTCCCTGACAAATTCTTGCATCTAAAGTTGGCAGAGGCATTACACACTTGATTGGGGATAAATTGTAATGTCCCTCTTCGATCAACTGAACCGAAAACACTTTATTCTTTCTCATCCTACCTTCAAAAACACTCATTCTCTCTTCATTTTCAATCTCTAGACATTCAATCACTCTCTCTTAGAATTTTCCACTTCACTTCTTCACTCTCAAGCAACATTCCAGCATTCCATTGTGAGCATTGTAATAGCTTTGAATCTCCATCAACTCCACATTGCAAGTGTGAAGGTTATCATAGAAGTTGTGGGCTTGGAGTCTTGCGAGAACTCCCTTCATCATTGCTACGACTATGGTGACTTTTCCAGGTCCATACCTTGCATTCTCCTCCATTGGCTAGTGAGGTTTTGGGTGGAGGTGGTAATGCTTCACTCCTCTCCTTTGTGATTTGATAGAGTAGCATAGTATTGTTTTGTTGTGTTCATTGAAATCTTTCTTCCTTTCTACTTTCTTTATCATATTGTTCTACTTTGTTGTTTTTTGGCTATTTGTGGAGGTGGAAACGCCAAAATAGGGGCTTGACTAAGGCATGCCCCTATACAACCCCAACAATTTTCCCTCTTGCTTGTGTGTAGGTGGATGTGCGTGTGGAGCTCGTTGGTGAATCAATTTTTTTTATGAGATTATCTTCATTACCTTAGCTTTCATTTACTTGCTTTATCATCTTTGTCTCTATTTCTCATACTTTCTTATTCTGTTTTCCCCGTCAAAACCAACTAGCTAGGCTGCTAGTTAGTTTTTAGGTAGTTTATACTGTACTTTGTGTTTTCTGGCTGTACGAACACCAGTGCGCTCGAGAGACGCCAACATGCCATGCTATCATCCTAGAACCACGCTGTTGTCCTCAAACAAAGAGCTATTTGATGTGCAGTACCAACTCCAAAAACTAGCTCCCCTAGCCTAAACCTGAACTTTGGGTTTGTAGAGTGACAAAATTACTGCATAGTGCTCTTCATTCTTGATCTTCACCCAAAGACATCGTTTAGAGTGAGGTAAGTTAGGGCAGTGCTCTGCTCTCGACTCTCCATGACCTGGAGCCTTGATGTGGTTGGTCCCCCTCTCTTACAAGAAGTATCATGCATAGCTAGAGGGTATCTAGAGGATTGTATAATTGAATATTTTTCATTAGTGCATAACACTGGTTCTTAGATGGCTTGATGAACTTGGAGATTTCTTGAATCTTCTACTCTTGTGTAGGGTAGGGCCACTTCTAATAAGAAGCTATGTGAGAGATCATTGGTCTATGGTTGGACATAAGGCACTTAGGTGATGCTCTCCTTTTTGCAGTTGAATTCCAAAGACTTGGATATCAAAGACAAAATAATTGATTTCACATGGATTGTGATAATTATTGATCTTGTACTAAATATTGTAATTTGGAATTGTAAAGTTACTTGTAAATATTGTACTATTGATAAAGTGATGATTCATCTCATTTAAAAAGGATGTGAATTATGTAGAGTTCTGCATTACTTATATGAAATTTGATGCACTCTTAAAGAAATATGTGATTCACTATCAATTCTTTTAAGAAAAATTGAAAAAGAAAAGTTTCCTATGAAATGAAAATATTTATTCTTTAATCAATTTATTGCATTCAAAAAATTAAAAATATTGCAAGATATGCTGTAAAAAAATCATGTTTTTGATTATATAAGCAATATTTATAGGGGGTGTCTTCCACTTAGTTCAAAGAAACCACATAATTCCTTCTGGAGTGACATCATTGAGAGAATACAAAGGAAGATTGCTGGCTGGAAAGGAAAATTGCTCAGTCAAGTTGGTAAGCTCCAACTTTTGAAGTTTTCTCTCCAAAATGTTCTCGTCTATTACTTATCAATGTTCAAGATGCCAACTTTCATTATGAGGAAGATTGATCAAATCCAAAGGACCTTTGGACTGGGACAAAAGAAAGATGAAGGATTGGTCTTGTCACCTCCAAGAGAAAGTGTGTTCCCCAAAGAGGTTGGGGGGGCTAGGGATTAGAAGATTAAAGAAGTTTAATAAGGCATTGATGACTAAAATGGGTTGGTACATGATTCAAGGAAAGAAAGATTGGAATAGTATCCTTAGTGCTAAATATATGTGGAATGACCCCCTGGTAGCTTGCTGTCCTCTCAAGGCCTGCCTAATGGATCTGGTTTTTGGAATAATATCCTTAAAACATGAAATATAATGCAACAAGGAGCTAGAAGGAAAGCGGTGAATAGGAGGTCCATAAGTTTTTGGGATGAGGCATGGGGAAAAGGTCCTGCTTTTTCTTCAATAGCCCATTTAATTCCTCTAAAACAAGACCTTATAATTTTATATGGAACCACTCTCTATGGGTATGTTAACTGGTCTGAAGAGAATAGTAGATGGAGAAACTTTGAACATGATGTCTAGACCCGAGAATAAGGAGAGGTAGCAATGTGCAGACTTGTTCTGAGCAATTTTCCACTCTTAGCTTACTAATTGGAGATTGTTATTTGGTCCTTGAAGGTGGTAATGGTGATTGTGTTGGGAAATATTGGTCATCTCAGAAAGAAACATCCAATATCAGTAGTGCCTTCAGTAATTTTTTATTTTTTTAGATATCCTCAAAGACATGTACTACTATGTCATAAAGTGGAAACAAACATGGTTCATTTCCCACTTGACCCTTAGAGAAAAATTAATGCTTATTAAACCATTTCCAAACAACACCATTAAACAAATTCAATCATGTAGAACCATTGAACATGAAATATGGAACAAAAAAACATGAACACAGATTTATGTGGGGAAAACCCTTGCAGGTAAAAAACCCCAAACTCCAAAAGCCCAGATTGCTATTGTATTATTCAGTAACAAAAAAGTTACAAATGTACAATTCAAGCTCTAAGCCTTTATAGAGTTTACATGTTGTTCCATCTGGAGAGAATCCAACAACATAACCCTACTTCGATCTCCCTCTCTCATCTCGTCTCTCATCTCTCGTCATTTTATATCATTCGTTCTCAACCCTAGGAAACGGTTTGGTTCAACTTCCACAGTCAAATTGTTACAATATCCAACCATCACTTTCCAACTCAACATTAATATCAAGTAAACCAATGAGCAACTTGATTCAAACATACAGTTACATCGCTAGCAACAAATATAGTTCGGTCCAATGAATATGTGCCATGTGTCGATAGGTCACTCATCCAACATTGACCATCGTACCATTCGGGTCCCACATCTGTCGGCATCAAAATCACTCCAATTGGTCCCCACATCCATTGACTTCCAAGTCACTATGTCGCAGGAAAATCGAACTTCAAAACCTTATGTTGGAGGTTGTGAAGTTCCTAGAACCCACAACCTGCTGATAAAAGGGATTGCTCTAATACTCAAAACCTGAACTTCCAAACCTCATGTTGGACGTTGTGAAGTTCTCAAAACTTGTGACATGCCGATAATGAAGAGAACCACAAAGTCGCTAAGTCGGGAAGTTGTGAAACCTTAGAACCCTACGACGTAAGTTAGGAAAACTTGAAAACCAATGACTTAACTAAGAAACCATTTCCCACCAAAGAGATTTCGATCAGACTAGTGAATTTTTCCTGGAGATACTCAACTATCTGTTCGACAGTACAAAGGCACAAACACTAGTACATTTGAGGCAACATTTCTCAACATTCTCCCACTTTCTGAAGAACACACTACCTACCAATCAATGCATGAATCCTCTTTATCACCAAGGACACCTGCAACAACATCTATAATGTCCACCATCTTAGGGTGTAGTTCCAACCATCCTCCAAAGGAAAGAAACAAGCCATGGCATAAATTCACTAGTCTAATCTGAGACACCAACATTAGAACCAACAGACTGCAAGGGTTTCAACACACTACCACCACTCTATTGTGCTCACAAGCTATACATAAGTAATATCAATTTCAAAGCTCTAGACTAGAACACAACCATGAAGTCACCCTCCAGAAACAAGATAAAACACCAGCTAGAACAATAACCAGAACACTAACTGCTCCCATCCAACTGATCAACCCACACAACTGAAAATAACACACAAAACAAGTGCTAATCCATCCAATCTCACATACCTCCAAGGTATCCTCATTAGTAAAGTCATGCCAACAACACAACCAACCCATCAACCGCAGAAACAAGCTCCATGTGCCAACTAGTCGAAGAAGACAAAACACACCCAAGAACTCCCACTGGATGGGTAATGCCAAATCTAAAAAAAATAAAGGCATAACGAGTCTACCAACAACATCATATAGAGAGTGTAAACATATAGTTTCAAGGAACCATCCACAATGATACGCAAAAAATGTAAACCAATAACCTGTAAAGAACAACTCTCACTACAAGTCTCCATAAACAAGACCAAAGAGAGCACCTATGCACATCGTGCACCTATAGAAGATCCTTCTACACACACCTCTTAATGCCAACTGTGTCAAGTAAGATATCCTCAACAACACCCCAAAGAGAACAACATAACAACACCCAACCGTTCAATCACCAAGATCAAACATAACATATATGTCATGTAATTATATGGATGAAAGATTCTCCAAGAAGATCAAACTACTCCATTTCCCATCTCAGGAAAACAACCCAATACCATCTCCTATAATCATCATAAAAGAAAATACTAACTCAAGGAGATAGCCATGCTAAGCATCCTTCAAATGAATCCTTCCAAACTAATTACAGAGCTCAAGATCCATATCCATGAAAGAAAGCATATAGACACATGCTAAATCAATCCTTAAATGAATATCCAAAGCCAATCATCATGAATCAACTCACTTCATGAAAATCAAGGCACAAACATAACACATCTGAAAGCAATAATGGGCAATACCTTTCAAATGATAACTTGCCAAGTAGAGAAAGAGTGGGAAATTAGAATGATCCTCTAGGGTAACCAAGCCCTCATGACTTCTCCAAGAGAAAACTCCTCATTGGTATTTAATGAACTCACATCCAACCAAGGTGTAGTCTCCTCAAACTTTCTATTGAAATATCACCAAGAGTAACCATCTCAGTAAAATTTTCTCATCTCAAGAGAATTATAGCCTCACCTTATTCTCCATGTATCCATGAGAATCTACTAACAATCACTCCATGCTAAACCCCAAATGCATCACTGTACTATCATGAAGTTTTCAAGCATATAATCAATGTACCCAATACACAAAGAATTACCAGACCACTGTGAAAAGCTCCAATCATCTGATCTAGGAACTTATCATGACACCATGATCGTACCATCCCCCTTAGGAGATGCCATGCTCTAGGTGAATATAACATGTTGCCAAGAGAAAAAAATTATGCCAAAACTCTAATGCACAATCAAGAGTGTACCATGACATAAAACAAACAAAATCTAAACCAACATCACCTATCAAGCACCACCAACATCTCAACCAAAAACTCCAAGAATCCTCCATGGTTTCAAGATGTTTGCACATATTCCAATAGTGTCCATGCAAATGCAAAATAACCCTTTTGCAACAATAGGATTTAAGAGCTCCTCCTAGTAACATCTGCAACACTAAAGAAGATCATCCATCACCAAGTGATGAATCCACATTCATTGCTAAAGCTCCCATTGAATCATGATACCAAACTTTCAAACATCATGACCAAACATCTGCTAAACTAGGAATCCTTCAGGTCCACACAACATGTCTTTCTGACAACAATACGAAGTGACACCAAGATCTCCAAACCAAGCAAAAAATTACCATCACTGTCAAAATCTTACACAAACCAGTGTACTCAAGCTATCCATGACATCATGATACATATGCTATAGGTCCCCATATCCGACTATCTAGGTACTCAACACCATCCACCCTCACATCTCCAAGCAACTACACCAATGCACAAGTGACCATAAACAAGGCTAGCTAACAAGTCTGTACCATTAGAGAATTAGATCTCACAGATATAGATAGTCCACTTTGGAGTTGTCTCACAACAAACATGTAGGTAAAGACAACCCACAACATTACACAACCCGTAGATCCATTCAATAGAAACATACAAACCCATTATTGCACTGAAAAATGCAAAATTGAGATCTTAATGAGAATAACAACGTAGATAACTTGACTCAAACATCAAACCAAGCTCAAATATGATTTTCCAATCATGTCCACAATGAGAACCATAGTCTAGGAAACCACCAAGCACTACCACAAGAATGTTGAGTGAAAAATCACATACCAACAATCCCATGCAAAGAAATAAAACACACCTTCTCTTACCATGTACGAAGCATGCATGCAAAATTGCAACTATCTCATCCAACAACACCTCAAAATCCAAGTTCTAGGAAAAAGTTTAACAACTCCACAACACCACAAGTTTTTTCTTTTGACCGTGTAAAACCTGCAAAACCACTATGTTCGAGAACACCCATGCACACCCATATCCACTTCACATTTGTATGACTCAAAAGTCTGAAACATAAAAACCATAATAGTTAAACCAGAATAATGGAATAACATGAATATGCATAACCATAAATTTTTTAAATGGGAATCTATAAAACCCCTCAAATCCAAAGAACATGAATATGAGTGATGCAAGTCCAAAACATCCTTGAAACCTGAAAAAATAGTTAAGGAACTCTAGGCCCATTTCAATCCAACTTCAAAACCACCAACATGCTCATGCATTTGAGAGAGAGACAAACTATTTCAGAAGCTTCCAGATCATCCAATGATCAAATCCATAGCCTACATGCAATCAAGGTACCAGAAGACTATGCCTTCCAATACCAGGAAAAAACACCCAGCATAAGCACATTACTTCATGAATGAACAACAACCCAAGCTTCTCCATATCATTAGGGAGCCTCTCATACAAACACCCAAAATGAAAGCTTTTGCTACAACATACCCATGAAGTAAAAAATTCCACCCCATGCATTAGGATTATACCACTGCCAACTAGGAACCTCAGATCACAACATTCCAGTATGTTCGGTTCCAGTTTCTTCATCTTCACCATCTTCCATGATGTGTGTTGTCTCAAGAAATTAAACAAAAAAGCAAGAACTTCCACTCACCAAAGGATCAATATATCAGCCGATTCCTCCAGATTTCCTCAAGCTTGACAGACTAAGAAAACTTCATAGAAGGAATACCCAGAACCAAAAACACCAGGAATTCAAACATGCATCAACATGCAAGGACATGCAAGCCACATGCGAGTCCATGCAAGTACATGCAACTCACAAACCTGCACAAGCAAGCAAAAGAAAATCCCAGAAGAAGGCTCTGATACCACTTGTTGGGAAATATCGGTCATCTTAGAAAGAAACATCCAAGATCAGTAGTGCCTTCAGTGATTTTTTTTATTTCTTTAGATTGCTTCAAAGACACGTACTACTATGCCATAAAGCAGAAACAAACATAGTTCATTTCCCACATTGACCCTTAGAGAAAAAATAATGCTTATTAAACCAATTCCTAACAACACCATTAAACATATTCAATCACACAGAACCATTGAACATGAAAGATGGAACAAAAAAACATGAACACACAAATTTACATGGGGAAAACCCTTTTGGGTAAAAAACCCCACACTCCAAAATCCCAGATCACCATTGCATTATTCAACAACAAAATAGTTACAAATACAATTCAGGCTCTAAGCCTTTACAAAGTTTACATCTTGTTCCATTCAGAGAGAATCCGGTAGCATAACCCTACTTTGATCTCCCTCTCTCATCTTGTCTCTCGTCATTTTATATCATTCGTTCTCAACCCTAGGAAATAGTTCAGTTAAACTTCCACATTCAAACAATTACAATAGCCAACCATTGCTTTCCAACTCAACATTAATACCAAGTCAACCAATGAGCAACCTGATTTAGAAATACAGTTACATTGTTAGCAACAAATATAGTTTGGTCCAATGAATTTGTGCCACATGTCGACACATCACTCGTCGAACGTTGACCATCTCACCATTCGGATCCCACATCCGTCTGCATCAAAATCACTCCAAGTGGTCCCCACATCCATCGGCTTCCAAGTTGCTAGGTCATTGAAAAACTGAACTTCAAAACCTTATGTTGAAGGTTGTGAAGTTCGTAGAACCCGCGACTTGCTGATAAAGGGATCGCTCTGTCACTCAAAACGTGAACTTCCAAACCTCATGTCAGAGGTTGCGAAGTTCTTAAAACCCACAACATGCTGATAATGAAGAGAACCGCAAAGTCGCTAAGTCGAGAGGTTGTGAAACTTTAGAACCCCGTCACATAAGTTAGAAAAACTTGAAAACTATTGAATTAACTAAGAAACCATTTCCTGCCAAAGAGATTTTGATCATATTAGTGACTTTGTCCTAGAGATATTCAACTATCTATTCGACCGTATAGAGGCACGCACACCAGTATGTTTGAGGCACCATTTCTCAAAGGATTGGATCTGGGGTGATAACCCATCAGGAGCTTTCTCTATTAAATATGCTTATAAAAGATTGGAGGAAGCTTCTTCTAATGATCAAAACTTTAATTGGAATTTGATATGGAATGCCAAATTAATTTATAAATTCAATTGATTTGGTGGGTCACGATGCATGCGAGGATCCTCACTATTGATTTCCTTAATAAGAAAGGATTTCAATTTGTCAACAGATCTTCCCTCTGTCTATCTACTAAGGAATCAATTTCTCATTTGCTTATCCATTGTCCTTTTGCTAAAGATGTTTGGTCTTTGGCCCTTTAGAATCTTTTTTCTAATTGGGTGTTTCTAGGTGATTTGAAAGACCTTGTGATCCAATGGGGTTATGGCCCTTTCTTGCATCTTATCATTAAGGAATTATGGTTGGAAGTCCCCCGCTTTGTTTCCTGGCACCTATCGAAAGAGAGGAACAATATAATTTTTAGGGAGAAGCAGGGAAGCTGTGGAGAGGTTTTTTATTCCATAAAATAGAAAATCATGGAAAATTTGAACTCAAAAGTCTTTGGTTTCTCAAAAGTTACTCCTAATTACAAAGACCTTAGGGTCAAGCAACTATGGGGTCTAAATCATGATTTGAATAAGATTAATTGGGATAAAATCCTAAGTAGGTAAATGATTTTATGGAAACCTCCGCTAGTTGACTGGGTAAAATTAAACTTCAACGACTGCTCTAAAGGAAACCTAGGAGTTGTTGCAGTTGGAGGTCTGATTAGGGATCATAAACGGAGATGTATTGAAGCCTATGCAAAGTTCCTGGGAATTTCTAACAGTGTGGAGGTGGAGGCTACTATTGTTTGGAGAGGTATAAAGATACTAAAATAACTTGGTTTTAATAAGGCCATAATCTAGAGGGGCTCTAAATTGATTATTGACTTTCTTAAAGGTCATGCTGAGCTCCCTTGGAAGATCAAGAACTTGGTCCAGGACTCAAAACATGTGGTTAATTATTTGGATAAGCACTCCTTGCTTCATATCTATAAAGAGGGAAATACAACTACAAACTTGGTTACAAATGTGGGACTCTCAAATTCCCAATGAATTTTCTAGAAGTATGAAGATATTCCACTTCAGATTAAAGAATGGATTTCTACGGGTTGGTTGAGAGGTGTTTGCTCTACTCATGAATACAAGGCTTCAATTAACACCGACTATGGGGATGTTCACTAGTCTGGGGGTTGGGTTAAGTGTTATCTTCTCTCGCCCCTTTTTTGAATTTAAATTTTCCATCTCAAGCGGTGATGTGTAAAAGAAGTGACAGAATGGTGGCTAACAAAGTGGTTTTGTTGATGTTAGCTCGCTTATTTATTTTAACCATGTGCTTGTATATGGTTTGGAGGATAATTAAGTATCAAATGATAAAGAAAGATAGCAATAAGGGAAAGATTCCCCTTAATCAAAAATCCCCTAAGGATTCCGTGACCTTGGAAAAGACTTGGAATAATGAAAAGGTAAGTTTTAACGAGACTTTCCTTTATAATATAATTTCCATCAAGGGTAATCATTTAATTTAGATTTGGCATAACACGGGGGGTCTATTTGACTAGACCTTGGATTCAATTTATTCTGTCACTACGGCCTTGAGACTTATTTTAATCATGTTTTTGAGGTTAGGGAGTACTTCTATAAAGGTTTCTCACATATTTCCCAAGTCTCCTACTGTCAGCTATCATTTCAAAAGGCCCTCAAGTTGCAAATGGATATTAATATCTGTTATTATTATTATTATTATAGGCAACTTCAGTCACACAAATTCTGGCTGAGTTGGCCTAAGATGATGGACATCCAACCTAAGATTTATCTGACTTTGAATCATGAAAAGACCTTAATTAAATATTTTGATAGACCTTTCTAAAATGATGGTGGTTTTGGAAAAGGTTTTTTAGTAGACGTGAGTGCCACTAAATTTCCCCTAAATGAATGTGAGTGTTATATTATTCTGCAGATTTCTAACCCCTCTCTCACTGTTGCTGTTGCTGTTGAAGGTAAAAAGTTAATCTTTTTTACTATCTTAGTAAAATCATGGGGGGTCCAAGGAAGCCATATGAGCCACTCTCCTGCCTGCCTTTACACCAAAACATTGAGCTCTGGAGGCTCTTTGAAAATGCTGGTATGACCCCATTCTTCATGGCAATGAGGGGTTATAATGATGATATCATTACAAAATTCTATAATTCTTGGCGTGAAGATAGAGTGAAAATTGGCAGTATAGTGTTTGTGGTGACCCCTAAATTGATAGTGGAGGTGATTGGATTTAGTAAAATAAGTCTCAAAAATAAGAAATGTGGAAACTTATAAAGAGTCTAGCTATTGAAGCCTTTCTTGGCGGGGAGGAGAAATTACAACATTGCTATAATGGATATGATAGAGAAAGGCTCTCGACTCCCTATGGGATGGTCAATGTGCACATTATGAAATACTTTGCACTAGAAGGAAAGTACACCACTATTCATGGTTATCACTTCCTTTTTCTCAATAACATTAGGAGGAATGAGAAGATAAATATTCCTTTTTTCTTCTCTCTTCTCTAAAGCAGTGTAAGGAAAAAGGGGCTTCATTTCCCCTTCATCAGGGCCTTATTCAACGTCTTTACAATTATGTTTCTACTACTATGCCCCTGCCTAGCCCCTCTTTGGAAAGTGACCCCCATGTAAATGAAGCCCAAATTAACCAACCAGACCCTCACCCTCACCCTAATCCTAGTAAATCTTATGGTGAGGGTACCTCTTCGGCTAAGCCTCCCCTCTCAAAACCCTCGGGTGAACCCTCTGTGTTGAAACAATCCTCCATTAAAGGCCTCTTAATAAAAGGGAACCCTATTGTCTCAACTATGAAAGGAAAGAAGATTGTTGGTAACCCTCCTAGTAATCCTACATGAATTAAGAGAAAAATCCATGACCGCTCTAAACCTCAAATGATGAAAAAAGTCACAATTGAAATATGGGATGAGGAAGAACAAGGAAATGTGGATGATTCAAGTAGTGGAAAAGGCAGGAGGAGGTCAACAAGGTTGGTGGGATAGTCTGCCAAAGGCAAAAAAATAGGCTTTGAAGAACCTGATGATGAATCCTTTGATGAAGAGGCTCCCCAAGACCTAAGTAAGAAGGCTAGGTGAGGAGCTGGAGGAGGACTCCATTAGCAGTGAAGAAGAAGAGGATGAGGGTGCTGGTCAAGAGGTGGTGCAGGATTCAAAGGATATCGAGGATGAAGGTGAAAAATAAACAGTAAAAGAAGTCAAAGAGGTGATAATGAAATCCATAGAAGATGTGGATGGGCATGCAATAGAGGAACCTAAAGAGGAAGTGCAACCAAATAATAGGTCCTTTGAGTTTTATGTGATTAAATTCCGTGAACTTTAGGAAAAAGTTAACAAAATGGACAAGGCGTTTAATAGGTTGGCTCTATCACTCTAGGTATTATGAGAAGGGAAATAATTAGAATAGTTAATGGTATGGCTAAAGTCAGGAAAGGTCGTAGGAGGAATAATTACTCACAAGAAGTAGAGATGTAGCCAAAGGATAGAACGACCGAGGAGATGGAACAGTGGAGTGAGGAGCTGTCCAACAATCAATCACAGAGTGGGACTTGACCTCTACTCACACAAAGTAGTTAGGGTTTTCTATTTCTTTTGTTTTTGGCCTGTGTGCCTTATGTCTACGAGTGCTTATTTTTATTACAATTATTTTTTGTTATGTTATCAGACTCTTAATGCTCTCCTGGTGATGTTGGTTTCTCAGCTATTAGGCTTTTTCTATTTTTGGCCGATGTTGGGTCTTAGTTTTTTTTTTTTAGACTGCAAGAATCAGGTAGCACGACCCCATATAAACTGCAGTGCGCCTGGTAAAATTTTTAATGTGACCGGTAGCGCTGGCGTGACACACCCTCCAGTAGCACAGGGGTGGGGGAGACTAGACCTCATGACCAACCTCCTGCAACAGGAAAGATTTAGCCAACCGAGCTAGGGCCCCAACCCGATGTTGAGTCTTAGTTGTGGCATTTGGTGTTAGTCCATTTTTTGGTCTTGTTATTTTGTTGGTGCTGTTTTGCTAGTTGTCTGGCCCATTCTTTGTTTTATGTCTGAGTTTAGGGTCCCTTTCCCCTGGTTTTTTAATCAAAAACATTTATAGGGTGTTACATGCTTTACACAAAAATCCACAGGGGAAAAAGTTCAATGGATCATAAATAACAAAAAATTGACATACCAAAAACAATAAACAAACAATAGAGAAACCAAAAACCTACTAAAAGAAGTAGACAAGAGTTGACCCTAGCCCCCTACTTAGAAATATTTTCCCATTCCTCCATGAGGAACTTATAAACATCCATCTTGTCCTGACTAGAGCTAGGTTTAGTAGTAGGATCATATTTCTTTATCTCCTCTTGTAGCATAAATTCTAGAGTGATAATGAAATAATGGATCACCTTGAGAGTGAAGTAGGTGAGACAATTAAGCTTCCTTTCTAGCATGTTGGCTTAAGCTAAGAAAGAATTGTAACCTTGAGCAATATCATGGTTGAGATGGCTAGCATCCTCCTTTCACTCGTGATGGGGAGAGGAGTCTGGGGTGGAGTCCTCCATGATCATTTTCTTGAGCTCGGAGAAGTGGCTAGGGCTGTCAATGTTATCTTTCGCATCCTCCTGCATTGTTGTTATCTTATTTGGTTTCATGTTTAGAATTGCTTGAAATTTCATCAATTATAACCTCTGGCCTTTGCTTACCGACTAGTTTTTTGGATCTTTCAACACTTGCCGGTTAAGAACCAACTTTAGGTTCATTGGTAGTCATGATATCCTCGTCACTAGTATCATTATTATTAGCTTCACCCTCATCATCCTTCGAGTTAGCTTCTTCCACATAGAAGGTGAGAGTTATTTTTTTCATGTCTGAGTTTTTCTTCACCATATGTTTACCAATCTTTTTGATAGAAGTATTCTTTAACTCACATAGCCCCACCACCATATGTTTTTGATTTTGCACCTAATTATTTTTTCTCTTCTTCTTTTTACCCAAAGGTTTAAGGTTGGTATTAGGAGTGGGTTGGTTAGCAGTATGATTAAGCTTGCACTTGGAACCTAGTTCAACAATATTGGGGGGGTTTAGGGGGTTTCAATGGGGGGATTACTCTTAGTCTCCTCTTCCACAAGGGTCACACAGATAGGTTTTAGGGGGCATAACACAAGATGAAAGTTGTAAAGTCTCATAATAAGCCCTTGATGCAAAGGGATAGGGGGTTTCTTAGGGTTTTAAGTAGAGAGCACAACAACCTCTTTAACCAAAAGTTCAAGAGATGAAAGGAGGAAAAAGGAAAGCTAATAAACAAGTGGTGCCTAAAATGGTTTAGTAGAGGCATGTGTGGTAGTAGTAGAAACATTTAAACCTACCCTCAAGAGTAATATATTTCATAATCACAAGACAAACTTGGTCCCACGATGCCGACAACTTGCTCCTATGATAACCCACATTCAATTTAGTGGGGTGTTCATTTTCCTTGAAAAATTGATTCATGCTATTGGCATCTTGAACTTTAGTGTGCTTCTTCAACTTTTGACCGCTACATGAGAGGTTGATCTCTTTATCAATAATCTCCTCTCTAACTTCAAAGGAGATTCCCCCTAGTTTAACATGACGATTGCACCAACCATTACCAAATTGGATTGACAGGTTCTCATCATGGTCATTGAGGCTTTTCATTAGAGGAGCTAGGCCACCCTCAACAAAGATATGACACATAAGGGCATCTCTGTGAAATTTCTCATAAGAGCTTGACTTAGTTCAAACTCTATCCCCACCCATTATTAGAGGTAAAATAAGCTGAATTCCCTAGCTAAAATGGTGGTAGAGAGCTAAGATGTTTATTTAATGAATCAAATGGGTTTGTTATAACTTTTATCAATCTTATATATTTCAAGTATTATTTTTTCCAATGGTTTCGAATAATGTCTTGTTTTAGATTTCATCTCAATTGGATTTATAAAATGGTTTTTGAAGAAATATTAGATATGATAAAATATTTTTATAGAAATTTTTCCTTTGATAGTATAGTATTTTAGAGGATTTTCATATCTCTAAGGCCACATCTATTGGTCTATTATTGTGAAATTAATTTGTGTTTAAGTAAAAAAGAAAAGAAAAATTCAACACAATATATTAAATAATGTGAATCATTAAAATCCAATTATACATTGGTTATCTTATTATGAGATTGTAAACTCATAGGAAACATTGATATACATTTTTGCCATTGGATTAAAAGAATTATATTTTCATTAATAATTAACTTTAGGATTTGACTCTATTGCTCATAGATAATTGGTCTTAGTAGGTAATTAATCAAATTGCCATTTAAAAAAAATTCCATGGTGTAATTTATTGTTCTCATTTACCTACAAGTTATTCTTAAAGGAGTAAAGAATCTATGTTGAAAGTATTGTGTGAATTTCTTTAGGTTGCAATTTATCATCTCAAAATGTTTATGATTGTAAATGTTAGCATAGAAGATAATTAATGAAAAACAATTGGAATAGTGTTGTCATCAGGGTCCAACCTTTGTCTATTGTATATTTTGTTATTGTCATGTGAGATTTTACTTTTCTAAATCTAATAGAACTTTAAGTGTAGGAGAGTTGTACCTTTTTTTATGAATTAACCCAAACTACTTGTAACTTGACTATAGTCCTACTCAATTACCTAACACAACTTATACCCTAAATTTAATTTTCAATACATATTCTCTAGAATTATAAAATATTGCTTGGAGTACTAATAAATATAACTATGAATTTTATTTTCTTGCTAATTACATTTTAAAGCATTATTTTTATGAGTTACTTTAATTGATTATAAAATCGAATTGTAAACACCAACTACATTAGTAATACCCATGGTGGCTAAAGTTTCTATTCCTCCATCAAAATCATCTAGCAAAGCTATTTATTTGTCCCTCTTAAAAATGAACATACCAATACTTGCCCCTCTTAAAAAGTGAACATACCAACAACCCTACATTGGGGGAGTAAGGGTGGGGTCTTATGGAGGAGCCTTCCTAAAAAACTCAATGGGCGCTGTTGAGATTGTTTAGGAATATTTTAAAGTAGGTGGTCCCATAAATTTTGTAGAGCAGTTTAAGTTTAAAGTTTTGAACTCTGAAATTTATGAAAGTTGGTGGTCTCATGAATTTTATTATTTTGCATATTCAATTCAAAGAGTAAATAAATGTATTATATATATATAAACAATTGTGGGAATTGAAAATTTCATATGATTGACAAGTGGCAGAAAAAAATAAGAACAAAAGTCGGTAGGGCAATTCCTAGCTCCACCCAAATGCACCCACTTAAATCTTCAAACTAAAA